>OENM01002116.1:0-12167 GCA_900239745.1 Rotaria magnacalcarata | reverse complement strand
GTTTCCCAAAAAAGCGATTCATACGTTTCTTGCCATTTCTGAGGCGATTCTATTCAAATACTAAGTATGACTCCAGATATCTTTTAAAAAAACTAGATAGATTTATATTCTACACTAGCGACGCCTATGTATCGTCATACATGGACAGAGAAAAAAAATTGATTGTGGCATACTTGAGTAAGATCGAAATAAATGTTTTTTACTTAGTTTTTTATGCTAATTAAGAAAACAATACTTTCAGGACTGTAATAGTAAGATAAAGTGAAACTTATAAACCATTTATCAAATTTTAACCGATTTTCACACAGAACACAGTGATCAAGATATTCTAATTTTTTTTGTAGATGAAACAATTAGAATTTTTTTAAATGCATTTTCTCATCCAGTTTGATGAGCTCTATCAAACCATATATAAAAAATCGGAAAATAAAATTTGCTCAAATATTGGATTACCGCTACCTTAGACGTATCCAATTTGTTTGATACACTGACTGAATATAATTTTCACAAATCAGTTTACACAATTTCTATTGTGTTTTTATTTTTCTACGATAGAAATATATTGCAACTCTCCAAACATGTGCAAAGCACAGGGAACATGTAGAAACGTTTCAGACGAAAACATTTATGACAAGTTCAAAACAATTTCTAAGTAAAACGTCCGAAAAGTATCAAACATTTTACTAAGTATCCGATTTCTGCTATGGCTAGACCTACTACGATACTATCGCTGTCACTGTGAAATTATTATAGAATGAAGAGTTTTAAAAGCTTTTCCGGAGAAAATCTTGCATACTTAATTCTATACACTAGCAGTATCTTTCAAAATGGGGTTTTGTATAACATGAAGTTTCTTTACTATTAATAAGAAATAGATCACTTTTAGTATATTACCATTATTGAGTTTGGAACATGCTTTCTATCGATGTCTTTCTGCATTTGACGTTTAAATAGTGTTAGACACAGTTGAAGCAGTTGTTCATTTACGCTATTCAATGCATCATAACCAGGAAAGTAATTAACATCAATCACGGCATAGTTTTTAGTATTGCAGTCCACAATTATGTCAATACCCATTAGATTCAATTTAAATTTTCTTTGAATGCTTTCACATATATGTCTTATTTTCATCTCATCGACATCGAAATCATGAAATATGTTACATTTTCGTTTACCTGACGTAGAGAGGGATAGGTCTTTCGTAGTAAATAATATTGTTTCATTTGATGTTGTTGTGGTGAAATTCTTTACAGAATTACGATATACGATGCGAAAGTTGTTACTGTTACGGTCACTTATCTCTCCCAGTAAATATGCTTTAATTAACATTCCATCATGATTGATAAATTGTTGAAGTACACAAGGAATCGCAATATTATTAAGATGATCATGATCGAATATAATTTTCATATTATGCGCATCAGGACCTAGGAGAACGGAATTCTTACAATTGAGAATGATTTTGACTTCATAAAATATCTAATCAGAAGCCTTTATATGTGAAGTTTCTCGAGAGATTCTATGTTTTATTCGTTAACGGCTGGTTTTCATCATGTAGATATATATTTCAGCCTTATAGAGAGAGTAAATAAGTTTTTGCTTTCATTTATTTGTCTTCAGAAGCCACAGTGGTCTGTTCTCCCATATCTTTGGAGCCTACTCTTTTTTTTCTTTGCTTGTATGAAGGTTTTCTAATGCAGCTGCGGCGTGCAAATAAATGAGCGAATTTTTTCTGTCATTAAGTTGTTATGTGTAATATAGAAAGACGAGAAGGATAATATGCCCTCATGAATCAGTTGGCGCCGTTTTTTGTTTGAAGCGCTTTATCTCAAATAATTGTTTCTAAATTTATTCGTTGGTTTCAAGATCAAATAATCCTTTCAAATATGACAGATCAGTTTCTGTTTTTGAAATAGACAACAGAGTTATTTTTACTACTTTAGGAAGTTGAAAATTTAAGAAACTCAAAAAGATAACGATTAATAAATTTCTAAGAGTATGGACTATATCTATTTATTAAATGAACTTAGTACTTGAAGAAAGTGCCCAATGCGCTCATTTCAGGGATTGTTTTTATATAACAATAGCATAAATAGTTGACTACAAGAACGTCTCGAAAATTTTTAGTGTAACTATTATTAATTGAAATAAATCTAAGGATTCCTCTGTGTCAGTCATATGATTTTTCATAAGTGAAATAGGCCTTCATCTTTCAAATGTATCCATTTATTGGAAATGTTAGGAAATGTTTGAGAAACTTGTATGCATATTATGAATATATCGGAGTAAACAGTTGTGACTGCTTATATTTGAAACGAAGGATACTACTGAATATTTTTACTCAAGCATCTTTCTACACTCACCATGTGCTCGTATTGGTTTGCAGATAATTGGATATGAAATACCTTTATCATCTAATAATAATTGAATTCCTTTGATATCATTGGATATTATTTCATCTCTTAGACTAACAAATGGAAGCGTATAACAATCGTTTATTTCGCTTAGCACTGTGTATTGAATATCTCGATCCAATACAAATTTCACAGCATCTAAATCATCAATCACAATAAATGGCGACATGGTTTGACTTTGTTCAGTGACCATTTGCTGGAATTTTTCTAACAAATCTCGCGCACGTGGATCATCATCAACCAATTCACGTGTTAAAACATTAGTTAATTTATGTAGAATGACATTTACTCTTTTATTGTGTTGCTTTAGATTTGTACCACGTAAATATTCTTCATTTATTTCAACCGTTTCGATGTTAGAATTTCGGCATAATGAAAGAAATTTGTCAAATTGCAGTGATAGATATTTCTCATTCGAGAGACTATAACCAATGACAATTTTGGTTGACGGGCTACACATTGCAAGCTAGGATCAAAAAGATTTAGAAGCTTTTCATTTTTTTTGGCTATGTGACCGATCAGTATATACTACTTTAAATGAGGATATAGATGTTAGAATGGTATAAAGAAGATCAGCCACCAGGTGATGAGTATTTTTTTTTCTAATACTTGAAGGACCTTAAATTTCAGTAAGATGTGAAGAATTGAAAATCTTAGAAAAACGAAATATGGTATTTGAAAAGCTTCGGTAAAAAGTATTAATTGAGACAGCTGGCTGTGATCTTAACCAAAGAAATTTTGAAATTAACAAAAAATATTATTTCAAGATAATAAAAATACGCTGCGAAAAAGTCACGCTTTTTCGAAAAACGTAGTCACGATATAGTCTTTCGAGCATTGTAACATTACATCCAATCAAATCGTTTAAATTATACTGGAAGACAGCCTATAAATTCAAGGCTACTCTTACTCCGGCGGGTCTTGCTGGAAGGATGTAAAATCTGATGCAACACGGCAATCGAATTAGGTTGCTTTCATCCTGCTGATATCTGGTTATCGGATCGACTGAAAACTTGAGTTTATAGCGTCAATTTAGTGTAGAAAAGCTTCGCTAGTGTTGCCTGAGACTAGAAAAAACTTAATTCTAGGTCTCAGAAGTTACAGAAAAGTCACTGTCATGGAATTTGTAATTAGATTTAGCACAGTATATATGGTGAAGTAGCGCAAGATAAGTTAGCTAGGGTCATCTTGGGATTCTTAAGAGGCAGTCCAAATAGGTCCAGGATTTTTGAAAGATTTGACTGGTTATGTATTTGTCCTAAGATGGTCTTTACAAGCTGTTTTATTCAAGTATGGATGCTCGTTTTGTAATATCTCATGAAATCCGTCGGCTCCCTGCAGAATACGGGAGGTGTTTTTAATTTTCGGTTAACGATTCCTGTTCGATCTTATCTGATCCATTTTTACAGTAAAACCTGACGGATCGGATGGTGCTTGTGTGGGATTTCTCATGCTTTCCGGTGCTGGATCCACTAATCAGTTCGAATGAATTAGGAGTAGGGGTGCATCAACTCCAGCTCAAGAGTTCAGCTGAGCTGAGCGAAAAAGCTGTTCGAATGTTCATTTCGGTAGGAGTTGAACTTTTTCAACAGCTCCTTTCAAAAGAGCTGATCTCATCAAACAGCTCTTGTTCCCTCGACTTTGGAGAGAGTATATACGAAATGAATTCAATTTCTTGCTTGCTTCCTTGCTTGCGCAGCCAATCAAAATCGAGATTTTTTATCTCAAGGCTTTTCCGTGTTTTGACGACACTTTCGTGTTGGCTATCGGGGTCATAGAGTTCGAATTTGGGAACGGTTTTTTGACTTCCGCTCCCATTGGTCAGAGACTAGACATTCAGTGTTCCATGAGTTTATCTAAACACAGATTTCTCAAACACCAATACTTAAATAACTTTCGTCTTTTTTAATTTAACAAATATTACGTGGCTGAGCAGGCAAACATGAATTTCGTAACGAAAACCTCACTTAACACCACTCAAAATTTGTTTGAACTTAGGATATCTTAACGCACTAAAACGTCCGGGCTCCCATTTCTACTTTCTTACTATTTTCTGCGCATAAATTGTATCCGTAGAGTTTATAGAAAAATCAGCTTTTTCTCACTTTAAGCTACTCTTTGAGTCATTCTCATGTAATGGATAAATATCGTTCGTATTTAATATTTTAGTTTGAATTCTTGCGACACTGTTCATCAGTAGACAGCAGCTAGACATTCGTGACCGCCCCAATGGGGTGCCCACGAGCGACTAGCCACTGCCATACACTGGTAAAATTCAACTTCAGATCAACGAATTTCCCTTATACCCTAGTTCGTTCCGACATCTACCGATGAAGAAAACGGTCCAATTTACAACTGAATATTACTCACTAGCACACATACTCAATTATTTTGACGTTTGCGACTCCTTATGATTGAAGTTCCGCAGTCCAATTGAGCTGCTAAACTTACGCTTTCGCGTCCAAATGAAGTGACTTTTATTTCATGGATCTACTTACGCATTCAGATTCCCCGAACCCGATTGTGTTCGGTCAAACATTATAAAAAAATAGTTAGTTTCTGAAAAAGGTCTTTCTTTCTCGTAAAAAAATTCAAAAGGAACATTTCAGAAAACTAATCCCGGATCAGGCTTCAGCAACCGCGAAAAACTGTACGGATCTGTCATCAAAACACGGAAAAGCCTTGAGATAAAAAATCTCGATTTCGATTGGCTGCGCAAGCAAGGAAGCAAGCAAGAAATTGAATTCATTTTATATATACCCTCTCCAAAGTCGAGGGAATAAGAGCTGTTCGATCAGATCAGCTCTTTTGAAAGGAGCTGTTGAAAACGTTCAACTCCTACCGAAATGAACTTTCGAACAGTTCCTTCGCTCAGAACTAGAGCTGAACTATTGCACCCCTATTCTCGAGCTCGAGTATCGCCTATAAAATCTTGATCCAAGTAAAAAAGTTTGACTCGGCTCCTGTTATATGTTTCAAAACCCGTGTTTTAGAGTAAGACACAATTCATGTATAAAGACGAGACTAGCATATGCTCATTCAGTGCATTGATGAAAGACGAATCAAGCTAGTGCTGAGTTGTTACATTTTGATGATCTAGCGTAGATGCAACATTTTAATTGAAAGTCTACCGATATTCATCTCGATCGATGCGATAAATTTACGAAATACTGACGACAGCTTTTCTTTACACTCCACCAGAGATGGGCCGCTCCGGGTATTCCTCGCTCCAGCTCCGCTCCCGCTCCAGCTAATTACGAACCGCTCCACTCCGACTCCGCTCCAAGCTCCAGTCTCTTTGAAAAACACTCGCTCCGACTCCGCTCCAGCTCCACTGTCCTTGCGATGCGCTCCGCTCCGACTCCGCCATGATAAAAAAAAGTTTTTTTTCCTATTTTTTTAAAGTTTGATGATGTTCCGTAAACTTTACACTTTATTTCAAGATATATATTTATATATGTCGTATCGAAGTTACACCGGTCGACGAAGTTACAACTTCAACAGAGATATATGTCGAAATCATTTTGAAGTCGCTAATAAATTTTAAAAAACACTAAATTTAATACTACATGGGGATAAGGAAAAGCATGAGCAAAAGTAAAATTTCATAAACAAGTACTCATTTAGTCAACAATATTATTGACTAAATGAGTACTTGTTTATGAAATTTTACTTTTGCTCATGTCTTTCCTTATCCCCATGTAGTATTCAATTTAGTACTTTTTTTAATTTATGAGCGACTTCAAAATGATTTCGACATATATCTCTGTTGAGGTTGTAACTTTGATACGACATATATATATATATAGAATAAGAAAAGAACAAACTAATTGATAATATACTTGAGTTAGCTTGATCATAATATGAACCCTAAAGTTTGTTTGTTCAACTTTCACTTGAATGAGAAATTTTGTTCTATTCTGTCATCGTTAACTTCTCACACATTTTATTTTATATAATTTCTCTCTCCGCCGACGTCACGTTCATACATTTCAAAATTAACTATGACACACAATCCAATTAGTTGTAGAATAGTCGACTAAATGAACATTGAATCATTGTCTCAAACAATGTCATATTCTATATAATGGATAGTCGATGACAGACTTTTCTCTTATTGATTCTTTCGTCATTGTGCGTAGAACTGTGACGCGAAAATTTGAGCTATGATTGGAGCTTAAAAAAAAGACGCTCCGACTCCGCTCCAACTCAGCTCCAGCTCCATGATTTTTAAGAACCGCTCCACTCAGCTCCGTGGAGCGGGCGCTCCGGAGTCGGAGCGGCCCATCTCTGCACTCCACTATAATTGATGCAAGCATCGTCAGCGATTATAGTTGTGACACTATTCTTCAACTGAGAGAAAACTCATGAAATCGAATCGCATAACTACGCATAAGTTAAGTCACACGTACGACGCTTCTGATAACTTTACAGATGATCAGAGATCATCTTGAAGCACATCATATTATTAAAACTTTTGAGCATTGAAGAGATTATTTTGAATTAGCTTTTCTATCTGGAATATTGCACACTCATTTTCTCTATTCAATGCGATATTTTGCTTTGGGATGAGCGCTAAACAAATAGGCAGCTCAATCTGAATCACATATTATTACACAAATTTAATTTAACAAAAGTTTGAAGGAAACAGCTAGTCGATTACATCAAACCACACATTTAGCTGCACTCATTTCATTTGGATTTATCTACGATTCTCATTTATCCTGCAAAACGCTCGAGACGAAAGCTACCAAATTGTTTGGGTACCTGCGCAGTGTAGGAGCACCTCTGTATGTTCTCAAGAATGACTTTAAAGTACATGCCTTAGTGGAATCTTGATAAGGGAGTAGAATCGATATGGTTCTTTATGTAGCCTAAAGATTTTACTGAAACTCTTCTACATATTAAATAGAGGCATTAGCTTGAATACCAAACTCACGCTAAAGTGTTCACGAAACGAACCATTGCGAGATATTGGGAAAACGCGTCGTGGATTTGTCCCAGCTTGCTTCGTACAAGAAGCAACGTATACTTAAATATGTGAACGGCTAGTCGTGAGTGGCGCCCCAGAGGGGTGCCGACGAACGACTAGCCGTTTCCCCATTCAAAATACTATCTGATTGTATACATCTTCAAGACTAACCATTAAAAAAACACTCAGTAGATGTTGCATGAGTCTGAGCCTCCAGCAAAAAAGTATTTAGCTAAATACTCACTGATAGTATCATGCTCACAAAAAGGGTCGTGATTATTGAAATTTTGAATTCATCTAAGTTAAATTGTCTGCTGTTTCTTTTGACCACCACCCTTATGATTTATTCAGAGTCTTACTTTGTAGGGTATTAGTATCTCATCAGAAAATATTGTGTGCAAAATATGTATCATCTCAGTCAACCCGCTTAAATTTTTCCCTAGAACATTTTCCCCAATACTTACTTTTCATTCTCTCCTTTACATAAGAGATCGAATGCAGGTCTTTGCCATTGTCCTGTGAATTCAAGAAGGAATTATTCCAGTGTAACTTCTGCTAGACTCTTCCACAGTTCTCTCACTCAGAATCACTTTAATAGAAAGTCAAAAGAAAGATATTGAGTACTGTGATCAATGGTGAACTTTTACTATGAAAAGCCGGAAAATAAACAACATAAAATGAAAGAAAGAGAACATTTTTGCGAGGAGTATACCACGCAGTTAGGACTACTTTAGCAAAAACTCAATTTCCTCGGCCCTGGCACCATTCGGTGAAACTTCATAAAAACATACCTTCTTTTATAAAAATATTCATCCTAAAACATTTTGCAAAAACTAACGTTACATTTGAATTCCTCGACCCCAAAACCTTTCATCAAACTTAACTTCAGCAGCGATTTCGACGAGTTAGTTTATTTGGTGCTTCTGCTTTTCTATTGGTCGAACATACGAACAAACGAATATAGTTCACTCCGCCTCATACCGTCCTTTCAGTAGAGAGAATACCTAACAAATATCAAAATTAAAAGAACTGTCTTTGAGTCACAAGCTTCTTATTAGACTCTAGTTAAAATAACGTCCCCATGTTAGTAGTCTAATAAGAAATAATAATTTTGGTGGAATATCGCTATTATTAGAGGAAATAGAGCTCTTTAATTTCTTATAAGGGTGATAACTTTAACCCTTTACGGCCGGCTACCAGAACATAGCAAGCAAAAAATCTTTCTTCTATATATTCTTTGTCTCTTAGGTGTGAAGGTTACGGAATTCCATCTTGGAGTTTAAAGAACTGATATTAAACAGAATGCCAAAATGTAGCCTTTTGGCAACATCCGGCCGTTAGGGTACCAAAAGTTGAAAAAAGTCAATTATTTTTCCTCGATGAAAGACTAATAAGTTGCTGTTAGTTTCAGTCAAGACTGTGAAACAAAATGATACTCTGTTCATCTGCCGATCTGTTACAGCTGTAACGTGAGATATATTCCCATAATACTCAAAAACCTTCCGAAATAGTACAAATTTTACCAGTTTTCCTAGAGAAACTCACAAATTTAGCAAGATTCTAACATGATTTAAAGCACATGAAAGTATTCATAATCAGATTATCATAAAACATTACCAATCTTGTCAAAATCTTACTAAATTTGTGAGCCTCCCTAGGTAAAATAGATGAAATATGCACTATTTCGAAAGTTTTTGAGTATTACGGGAATATGTATCATGTTAGGGCTGTAAGAGACGGGTAGATGAACAAAGTATGCTTTTATTTCACAGTCTGGACTGAAACTAACAGCAGATTATTGGTCTTTCATCGAGAGAAAATAGTTGACTTTTTTCAACTTTTTGTACCCTTACGGCCGGATGTTGCCGAAAGGCAACATTTTTGTACTGTGCTCTTCGAATAAACTGAATGATTCATCTTATTGGCATAATAGATAATGGATGTGGAGAGGAAAATTAACCACTAGTTACTTCTCACATCGAATGCTCGGACAAATGGAAAACAGATCATTTCGACTTGGGAGCTATTTTAGGTCTCGGCGGGAGGATTTATCCCTTTCGTCAACAATAGCTTTCTCCTTTCTCGAAAAAGCATAGGTTTGCCTTAAAATACGTGTAATTAATTATCAAATAGCTTAAGGAACTATATCTCATCACTTTAAGAGAAATCTGTGCCAATAATGCATGGACATCCTTTATTGTTCACATATTTGCGCTTCCATTTCTTTGGAATATCCTCTGATCCTATAGTACGGAAAGAAGGAACACATTCTGATGAGCGTTATGCAATATGCCGTAGACGTCGTGTGACCTATTACTCTCATCAATCTGTCTGGTTTCTTTCTGAATTTTATCCATCTACTTTTATGTACCATGATTGTTTATGTCTCTAGAGAAATAACCTAAGTAATGCGCATATGCCTATTTTATCTTTTTCTATTCTTCGCTCTCTTGTGTGCACGTATATAAAGCGAGTAAATTGTATTATACATCAGAACTGGAATGTAACAGAACTGGAACAGACCTGGAAAGTTACAGAATGAAGTAGTGTAACTAACATATCATGTACGCTAAGAATAGCGTTACCGCTATTCTTCCAGTTTCTCTTTGTGATCACAAATAAAAATAAATACTGCAGTCGTAACAAAAAATATTATAACACATCATTATCATCTTTTAAAATTCGTTACAAAATCCTAAGATGATATTGGCAACATCCGGCCGCAAAGGATTAAATAAGGTTTTTATGCTCAGCAATTTCTAAAATACGACAAGGTTGAAAACTACACGTGTTTTCGTTTTTATATCTATTAAAGCAGCTATAGCACACAACTATATTTGGCTTTTAGATTATGGCGTATAGGTTAGTCTGATTTTTACCACAGCATACATCTACAGATATGCGATACAAAGATTTATAGTAGTGCATAAAAAAACTACTATAATAGAAACGCTTTCACGATTAGAAATTTTGAAAATGCGATGTACTAATTGATTAACATAGTTTGTCAGTTCATTTTGTGCACATAGTACATCTCTTTTGGTTTCTTATGGTGCAAGGCTATACACTCCCATTGAAACATATAAGGTCAAGTGCATAAAACCTTGCTACCGAACAAATGCATCAACGACTTCTTCTGACACTTCTATAGGCAATCCAGGAGATGCTATTGATTATACTAAGACTAAAACAGCTCTAAAAAAGCATTCCATAGACTAAGACATCGTGGTGATTTGGGTGTTATTTTCTTTTCTACCATAGCAAGCAGTCATCATTCACTAACAGCCGTAGAACCATCGTTGAGCTTCGAAAGCTCTCTTCTCGTAGAAGGTCTCTGTTTATAGTATCTAACGAAATGCAAACAAGTCTAAGCTACGAGGTATCTTAGATCCAAATGAAATATCGCAGTCCGTCAAATTTTCACATTACCTCTATGGCAGTTTAATCGAGTTACCAGAAGTTCACGAATAGGAATTTCGAAAACTAGACTTTCTTCATGGACAAATGTCCTATTGGCGAAGTTCCGGAACTCGGTTTATCCGATAGAGTTGAATTTTTTTAAATTGACAGGTCTTGACTAGTAGATAAAACTGTGTTCCCAGTGAAAAATTCTCAATATTGAGCTTTAGAGTAAAATAGAAGTAACAAGTTGAGTAGATATTCAAGTTTCTTGCATGTCTTAAAAGTCGAGAAGGCATCGCATCGAGCTCAAATGTCGGCTACAGCAGCTTGATACAAAATAAGTTTGACGTCTTCTCTCATATTTCTACAAAACACAACTTTTGAGTAGAATACAACTCATGCACGAAGACGAGACGCCCATAAGTTCATTTAGCGTATCGATGAAAGAGAAACCAAGCTGGCTCTCAGTTATTACATTTTAATACTCTAGTGTATATGCAACATTAATATTCAAAAGCCTGTCGAAATCCATCTCATTTAACTCGATAAAATTATGAAATACTGACGGCTAACTCTTTGTAATTCACTGTCATTCGTGTACACATGTTTAGTCATTATAGTTGCGGTACTGCTTTTAAACACAGAAAAATTAAAATGTTGAACCTCAAAACTACATAGAAGTTAAAACACACAAGTATTGTCTGATCATTTTATATATTACAATAAGTCGGCTTGGAGCCCATCATGTTGTCTGAAGCTTTCAACATTGACAAGACTATTTTTAATAAGTTTTACAAGTAAAATTCAATTTACCGATAGTCTCAGATAAACGACTAGTCGTTCGTCGGCACTCCTGCGGAGTGCCACTCACAGCTAGCCGATACACTGAAAAGACACATTCAGCTGCACATGTTGGATGCTGACTTATATACCATTCTCAGTAATCCTGTAAAGATTCTAAGACAAAAGCTGCCAATTTGTGAGGCCCCTACACAATGCAGCAGCGACGTAACATGTTCTAAAGTGTGACCTTAAAACAAAAGTCTAACTGAAGCTCTAATAATGGAGTAGAGTCCAGATGACTCTTTATGTAGCATAAAGATTTTAATGAAACAATTCTACATCTTGAATACCGAACTCATGTTGCAATTTTTACAAAAGCGACCATTGCGACGTATAGAGGAGAAGGCTTCGTGGATTTCTCCCACCTTTCTTCTTACAAGAAACTGCTGATACTAAGACACGTGAACGGCTACACTGTAAAAAAAAGCGTATATTAATATACCCTTAAAGGGTTTATGAAAGTGCAACGCATCACAAACCGTTTTTTGCTTATGCATAATTTTCATAAACCCTTCCGTAGGGTATATTACTTTTGT
>OENM01002115.1:0-21637 GCA_900239745.1 Rotaria magnacalcarata | reverse complement strand
GTATATAATTGTCCTCTCACTTGAGATATATCCAATTGAAAACATGAATTCATTGATTAATTTTCAAGAATACAAGATATTATTAAACTATTTGAATGTTAGATAACATTTAAAACTCAGTAGACTCATCTTATAACGCTATCAACAGAGTGTCTCATGTTTCAATGTAGTATAAAATCAGGCTAATCATCCATGGATCATTTTAAAACAAATTATAGATCCTTTTGAATACTTGTCATATTATTCTGGTATATTTGATTGATAAAAGAGGAACAAAAATTTTTCATTCACAATCATTCCTAAACAAAACGTTATTCTATATTGATCTTGGGAAAAGAAAATAATAACAAGATATTTTTTCTTTCATTTCTATTTTTTGAAAAATAATTTTCCTGTGTTATTCTCGAATGATTATTTATAAAATGAAATGATAATTCATTTAGCAACATTAGAATTCGTCAGGTGAAATATTTCGACATGTTATATGCCATATAGCTGTGAAAAAATCTTTTGTCTACATAATCGATGAATAAATAGGGGGTTGGTGGAAAACGTAGAAAAGGAAAATGTCGAAAAGGGAAATGTAGAAAAGGAAAATATCGAAAAGGAAAACGTCGAAATGGTTAACTTTATCTGTTTGATGAATGAGAAATATTATGCTTTATTAATTTAAAATGAAAAAGACTAAAGAAAATTGACAATGTAAATGCATCTATTTTTTTTCTTTCCAATCAACAATGATAAACCTGACAATAGTTCGTTTGCGTTGATTTCCTTCTTGAGAAATCTGCTGCGCAGAGTGTCAAATCTCATTTGAAAAGCTGTTATTTTTTTATTTGCTGTTGTCTTATTGCACTCGGATAGGTAATTCTCGTATATTAATAATGGTTTACCATTGTTAGATGTAGAAAACGATATGTCAAAATGCTGGGTTTTACAAGAACTATTTTCAGAATCTAAGTTTGTCGCCATTCTAACAATATATCAATTGAATATTTGAAAATTTTCTTTATTCGATCAGAAATATAATATGTGGAGCGAAAGAGTGACCAATGCAGTGGCGGATTTAGGAGGTGCGATCACCTCGTCGTACCCCCTTCGATAATTTTTTTATTTTTCCCAGCAAAAACGAACGAAAAACAAGCTCATACTACCTGGAATATATCTCAAAATGTGTTTTTTGTCCATGATCGCACCCCCTTCAGGCAGTCGTACCTCTCTTTCAAAATCCTAGATCCGTCCCTGCGCCAATCAGAATAACAAAATAGAATTTCTCTAGTAACATTATTCGAATGTATTCGACATTTTCCTTTTCTGTGTTTTCCTTTTCTATATTTTCCTTTTCAATTTTTTCTTTTTCTACGTTTTCCTTTCTAGTAATTTTTTTCTGCGTTTTCCTTTTCTACGTTTTCCACCAAGATCATAAATAGTATTCATATATATAATCTCTCGGATTACTTTGTATGAATTGAACTAGAAAACCCAAAGCCTTTTTATATTAGATTTCTTATGTTTCGAATTTTTTCTAGAGCAACACTAGTAAATTTTGAAAACGTCTAACAAGCGTATGTAAGACATTCGATTATCTCATCAGTTTTTATTGAAATCTATATTGGAAAGATCTTCTGAAACAATATATTCTTCTAAAATTATAAAACTATCAATTTGAAAGAAAGTTTATTATATAGGAAAGGTATGACTATCACTATGTGCCTTCTCTTGGCTCGGATCTATAGAGACTCACAATTATACATTTTGACAAGATTTTGTAGAGATAAATAGATCTACTTACAGAGCCAAAGCGCAGCGCTTTTCAGTTTGCTGATTTCTTCTTGAAGGATTGTAATTGGCTTGCGAATAGATGCTATTTCATTATTTTGATTTTGAATCTGTGATTGAATACCACCGATTTGAATCTGTTGCTGTTTTAATTGAGCCTCTAGTTGTTCAAATTTACTCTTTTTTAGTTCAATTTCAATCTTTTGTTGTCCGAGTTCTGTCTTTTGTTGTTCAAGTTGAGCCTTTTGCTGCGCAACTTGAGTATTTAGTTGTCCGAGTTCTGTTGTTTGTTGTTCAAGTTTAGTCTTTTGCAGTTCAATTTCAGTTTTTTGCTGACCAATTTCTGTCGTTTGTTGTTCTGTTTGTTTTTGGAGCTTTTCTATATCCAAACGTTGGTTTTCAATAACCTTATACAAGATATCGACCATTGATCTTAATTTTTCGAATAAACACGTTTGTGTGTGTTCATCATATACGTTCCTCGGTCCAAACCATTGGCATCCAATATTCTTCCCTGGGCAATCTATTCGATATTCAGAACAGCTTGTCTTTATATGTTCATCAAATGTTCCTCTATTTATATTTGTTTTTTTACAAAGCTGGCATCGGACTTGAAGTTTATCGAGAATTGAGATGACAAGGCGCGGCGGAGGGTTTGGTGTCAAATGGTCAGTACTCAATAATTGATTACACAACTGCGACGGGCAGTTGGAACCACTTCCCATATACTTTTCAATACATAAACGGCAATAAGTATCGCCACACTGAACCAAAATTGGATCAATCAAAGGGCTCCGACAAATTCTGCATATAAGATCTGGATCAATGTTTTCTCTATCGACATATTCGTAGAAACTACTTGATATCATCTGAAAAGACAAAATGATCAGATTGAAAACAAAAAGAAATTACTTCTCCACCAGCTCGAAGTGTCTAGTAATTGAACCGATGGCACATTCTGCGTAATTCCATCTCTTTTTTACGATGTACAACACAAATAATAACATCATAAAAAACTCCGAATAGAATATCTACTCTTAAACTGACCAAATTCGTTCAGAAACTAGATTTCCTGTACAAAAACTCCAGCTCATATATAGTTACTACATGGTATTACATACTTTCTCACACATATATATATATAAAACATTTAGCTTTGAGCGATGAGTTTAAAAAAAAGTAATCAGAAATATCTTTTCATGAATGGTAACACTTGAGAATCAGAATTATTCACATCTGTTAGTCATTGTTGTACAAAACAAGGAGACTACAGTGCGTGGGATTTTTCTATTAGATCGTAAATTTGTATTGAATAAAAATTACAATAACGATAAAAAAGATTAGCAACCACAATCTTATTTTAGTATATTTGTCTCGAAGTTGCAGACTAGAGCCTATTGAAATGGTAAAATGGTGATTTTATTTTTCAAGAATACTTTCGAACTCAATTACTTCTTACTTATGTATATTTCTTGACTGTTTCTTATTTACCATTATAGAGTTACGATTATATAACGTTATTCATAGTCGGGATGATCAGCTTTTGCCAATTTAATATCAATCATCGCATAAGCGAGAATTATCAAGCTGTGCAAGATATCAAAAACGACTATGCATATGTTTTTGAATAGACAACTCAGTGTCACAATATAATTAATATTCAAATGACAACAGATAGTCATTATGTAATTTTTCCACAGTATATGCTACTATCGCTGAATAACTGTGCTACAATTCGTTGATTTTTCAGAATTCAGAAAAAACTTTCCACAGTTTTCTAAACATCAAACATTTTCCTATACATACCGTTCAGCTACACTACTAATCTAATCAATCAAATGTCTCTTACAAATTTCTAGTTCTTGTCAGTCTTTATTTATGGTAGTCCATGCAAGACACTGATAGTCAACACTTGCATTGTGTTGATTAGTGCGAATTTATTTATTTTTTCTTCGTCCATGGAATCATTTATAATCGTAATACAACAGATAATAGAGAATAAAAGATCGTTCAATGTAAAGTATATGAAAATCTATTTTACTAAAAAAAACAATGTCTCACAATATTTTAAGCAGCTAAAATTGTGTTTTCTCCGCTAGAATAAAGGAACATGAAAGAAAAAGTGAGAAATATGTGATGAATTCGTATGTGGCTGCCCGTCAGGCTAATAATTACTTTAATTATGATACTGATTATATTCCACTAGGTAGTAAAAATCTTCCAAAGAAAAATACTGAAGAACATATACTGACGAAAACAATATCGCTGATTATAGAAACATTTACGATCGAAATCTTACAAAAACTATTTTATCAAATATTGACTAATGAATTAAATCTTCTTACATTAATTATACCTGTATTTGCTTCCAATATTGATCTATTTCTTTTTGAATATATCAAATTCTAAGAGCAGTTCATTGGAGGAAAGATATCAACTATTTCGACAAGGCATGCGTTTATGTTTTCGAACGTCTATTTAAATGATCGGATAGATCTCCTTGCCGTATGCAAAAAAGATCGACAGTCAATATCACTGTTAAATAGTAAAGCTATCCTGATGGAATACGTGTTCAACTTGGTGTCACAAAATTGTGATGAATTGGCGATCATGCATGTTACAAGATGTAACTAACAATGGAGGTGTTTGTATTGATAAGTAAAAAGATAGGTCATCTTCGGATAAAATGAAAGCTCTCATCGCGAAACTAACAAGGTTAAAATATTCGCTTCCCTTGGCTTGTCTAGGGGGAGAAATTCGATTTTTCAGTGAATTTTCTCCACAGGACCGACTTTCCCAGCAATATCATATTTTCGAATTTGAACCTGAAACTTTGTATGCATGAAGGTCTGAATGAGACTAGTTTACAGAAAAAAATCAGAAGTTTTGGAGAAACTTTCTTCGACATATAGATGCCTCAAGCATACAGCTTCTATAGAAATCGTCAATATTTTGAGAGATTCATATCTCGAAGAGAGTTTGTCCAAAACTTTCGATTTTTTTTCTATTAGCTAGTCTCATTGAGACTTTCACGCATACAAAGTTTCAGACTCAAATTCGACACTGAAAAATCGAATATCTCCCTCTAGACAAGCTAAGGGGAACTAATATTTTAACCCTGTTAGTTTGGCGGTGAGAGCTTTCTGTTGATGCAAAAATATCTAGTCTTTTCAACTTACAATACAAGCACCTTCATTGTAAGAAAAAGCGATTGATCTCTTCAAGGAGTCTCAAAATTATCATATCGTTTGTATAACAAGACTCACGCTTGCAAAAAATAGCTAAGTAATCCTGTAAATTGCACACAACACCATGCGATAAAGAAAGCTGAAAATTTAACAAAAGAGTATGATATTCCTTATATCCAAATATTAGATAAACTGTATCGATAATCTGGATAAATTACTCACCACAGTCAAATTGTTTCAACCAACAATAGTCGTAAAATTTTCAATGAGACTTTTTGTGTTGGCTTTAACAAGTTTTATTCTATTGAGAGACTTCGTTATTTTCTTGAGTAACTCGTATGCTGCTTTTGGAAGATATCAACATTTTACTGTTCTTATCTTCCTGAATTTTTTCTAGTTTATTTGATTAAGTCTCAACTGCACACTTATCAAAAGTAAAACACTGCAGATGATAAACACGCTAATAGTGAATTTAAACAGGAAAAAAACACACAAGTAAAGCTAGTACGACATTCGAGTATTTTCAGTTTTGATTTACTCCACAGCTTGTGTTGAACTTTTAACAGATCATGCTGGATAGAGTACTTCATTATCCATAGAATGGTTAGCATTTTGATGAAGATAATCGTGCTAAAAATATGATTTACTTTAAGAAGTACTCACTTTTCCTTTTGTGTTCAGAAAACATAAACAAAGTATTTCTGCAACCAAACTCGCTTACAGATCTATTCTAGCTCACATACTCTCACGCACATCCCCAGGAGAATCATTCCTAGAATCGGATCCGATCGAATTCGTTATGGAATTCATTCACCTGGGTATGGGAAAACTAAATTTCTCAATAAAATTTCTTTCAAAAAACAGTTTCCTATCGCTGCTAATGTATCTTCAATGGAAATAAACGCTTTCTATTATCAAAGATTTACTTTATGAAATTGTACAAGTCTCAGATGCTTCTGATTAGTTCTCACTTTGATCATAAGACCTTCGAAAACTATATGAATTTCAAGTTTTCTGAACAAAGATAATGACAATGGGTAAGAAGTAGCAATGAATAGAAGTGTGCGCCGACATGCACGACCGAACAACAAAACGTTTAGTACTAGTAATCAGCGGAGTCACATTTTTGATTCCGAAACCGTACCCGACTCCGAAAAGAACTTTTTTTCTCATAATTCAATAGTAATCACCTCAAACAATAAAGATCAAAAATCTGATCACATTCGTATATTCTAACCGTAACATTTATCTTTATATACGACGATAAGTAATCTACTTTCATACTACATTTTGGGCTAAATGCGTTGCAGATACACCTCAAGAACTGAACTCTGTCGTAAAATAATCAATTTTGTTAGGGTTACAATATATAGTTGTGATCAGATTTTCAACCTTTATTAGTTGACACGATTACTATTGAGTTATGAGAAAAAACATCCTACTAACCGAGTGAATCCAGTTGGATTCTGGGTTTCGGAACTATTGACGGATCCGACGGAATAATTTAAAAAATATCAAAATTTTATTTAGTGCAAAAAAGCTTTTTAGAGGTTGACATATCATACTTGACAAACTGTTTATTGTATATTCCTAATCACTTTTGTATAATAAAACTTATGATGTTTTCTTTTTCTAAAAATTCTATTTAAATGCTTGGAACAAGATGAAAGAATCTTGAATACATTTGATTCTGTAAAAGAAAATCTAGAAATTCGATTTTTTATACACACAAAAAAAATTTCGGAGAATGGTCAACCCTGAAAAAGGGATTATAACTGCTAAATCAGTTCATGAATTGGATGCACCCTCTGATAAACCCTTTTTCCATAGATCAACAGAATCAACCCTGAAATACAGAGTTTATCATCACCTATAAGAAACGCACCTGTCAGGGTTGATTCTGTTGATCTATGGAAAAAGGGTTTATCAAGAGTGAAACCAGTACAAGGGTATATCGGTTTGCAACGGGTGACAAACTATTGAACAGTTATAAACGGAAAAAGGGTTTATCAGAGGGTACGTCCAATTCATAAACTGATTTAGCAGTTATAAACCCTTTTCAGGGTTGATCATTCTCCGAAAATTTTTTTGTGTATATGTATAACATATGATAGATGTTATCCACCAGCGCCATCTAATGTGGAATCCAGCACTTAGAGGAATCGTGCAATATGTCGCAATGGCGATTTTGTGTGTGTTGCTTATCTCAACCGCATAACCGTATATTTACATTAAAAAAGTATTTCGTGCTCAGTTTCTATTGGAACGGTTAAGAAGAAATACTGTAAGACGTCAATAATTCATACCTACGACTTTTTCATGTAACTACTAGATATAAATAGATTGGGGTTTTAAGAAAAACGTTTTTAGAATTCGATCTTTTCGTTGACGAAGATCAACATCTAACGTCATCTATGTTTATTTATCTTTTTCTATTGGCTCGTTAATGTTCGTGATAAACTAATAATAAAAAACTAAGAACAAAAGAAAAGAAAGCAATCAGGACAGAACTAAATAGGTTTCCATCCATCTTGTCGTCTTATGACCTTCCTATTTTATTTTATCAATGAAAAAAAATTGTTTTTCCGATATAATTCAGATGTTATGATTTAATAAAATAAATTCATCTTTGCGCAATCCAATAATGAGACGTTCAGTAGTAGCAAATAATGACAATGATAATAATAGCCAATCACCACCAACAACAAATGAAATGAATCATCAACAACAGAAACGTTCATTAGAAGATTATGGTTTTCTAACGAACTTAAAACGACGTCGTCATCTATCACCACAAAATGCAAATATAGATATGAATAATGATGTTGAAACAGTATCATTGCCTTCAGTTAAAAAGAAAACACGAACAAAATCAAAAAATCAATCTATTTTAAATTCATCAATTGATACAAATAATGAACATAACTCAATCAATGATACTCAAACACTTCGTGTAAGGTTTTCGAATTAGAATTTCATTGATTCGAAAAAAAATTAATCCATTTGTTATATTTTTTCACTTGCTGATGTCAGAATGGGAAATACTTATTGATGAAATTATTTTTACTTCTATATTGAAAAGGATGACTTCAAGCTTTGACTATCTCTATAAAGTAGAATTAGTATTACAGACATTGATTATAGATGTTAATATATCATTAAAGACTTTAAGTTTAATCATATCTTTTTTGTTTTTGTCATGCAGAAATCTTCATCTCGTCAAACATCTTCGGTATTGTCTCAACAAATGAATGAAATCACATTACCCAATTGGGAACGGATATGTCCGAATATTGATCAAATACTATCAAATAAACACACACAAGCAGGTGTATTCGCACATGAAGTACAATTAGTACAACAAGAACTCGAAGCACTTTTATCTATGTCAATAGTACGAGAAAATATATTTACCAATCTTTCGAATTCATTAATTAATAATGCAGACACAGTGCGTTCACACATTCGTAAACATCAAGAAGCTGAACGTATTTATACATCGAAAAAAGCACCAAAAAAAGTATTACCCCCATTAACAAAGCATCATCACCAAAAGCATAGTGGCCCACATTTATTACTTGATAGACAAGTTGCTATGGCGCCAATTCTCGGTGCTCGTATCGATCGGATATGGACCGATATGAGTACATACTATCGTAAAATATCATTAAATGATATTTCAACGATTGAAAATCTAGTCGAATTTAATGGTCATTTAGAAAATAAATTACAGCAATTGAAATCAGATTATAATAATCAATCAATAGATCAATCGAATATAATCGAACAATTAAATGGAGAAAACTATGAACAATTAACAGAAATATCGCAATTAAATCCGTTAATAACACATTATGTTGATCGAACAACATTAGGAAGTTTTCAATCGAAATTATATGAACATATGGGACAAACATCTCCTGTCTATAAAACGCCTATATCAAGTCCAATGCATGGACGAATATTAGCCAATAATTGTGATTTCAAAGATTTTGGAGCTTCATTACGTGTTTCACCACGTCTACATCCAAATGATTATTCAAATAATAAAACCGGTTTATTCGCTTTACCTAATGTAAGTTTATTATATGAAGAGAAATGTTTATCAGGCATCAGCTGATGAAAAAAAACCCTATCACTACTAATGTTCGACACCATACGGCATGTGTAAATTGTGATAAACTATAAATATCCTGAGAGGGATTCAAACCTTATGGTGCTATCAACTACAATAAGAAGTGATTTTTACATTAGGACAAATCTTTTGAGTAGCTTTTACAATGCCGCTATCTTATCGTCAAAATGAAAAACAGATGTGAAATTTTCATCAAGGTCTATGCTATTTGCGTAGTTCCGAAATCGTAATTCGACAATCATTTCTATTAATACTGCTGAGAAAAATAATCACGGTATTTAAGTAAAAATACGTTCGTTTTCTTGATTTACGTATTCTTCTAGTCATAAAACTAAAAATACTTTTATCTGTTGTTGTTATTTTTACGATGAAAATATGTTGATATAAATAGAAAAATGAGTGTAGGCGTGGACGTATGCCTTGCCTTCAATCAAGTCTACATGCATAAGCCTTAAAAAAATAGCACAATAATATAGTATCTCGTTAGTAGTAAGCTCAATCTCATTTGTTAATTCCCATAGTTCGCTATGGTTTCTATGACTCATTGATTCAAACACGAATTTCCAATATAGAACTGCCTTTCTATGCCGTTTCTTATTTAATTCGAAATGAAATATCATCTTAAAAACTATCTAACATCGTATAAGCTAATTAATTGTTATATTCTAGCTCAAATTCGAAGATGATTCTGACATAGCCTCATCACCACTATCAACATCATTGATGAAATGCAAAAAGAAAAGTAAACTCATATCTAGTCCATCGTCTACGATTAAATTTCAGCAACGTGTGCAACTCGTTCAAAACTATTTAACCGATCAACATCCATCAACAAACGGAGCAGTTAAAAGACAATTATTTAATGATGTTAAATCGACAAAAAAACGAAAAACTTCTACATCAATGTCCATACCAACGACGATAATTAATAATGAAATTTGTACAGATACATTTCAAGCAAAATTATCAACATTAATATCCTTATTGCATGAATGCTCATTAATAACTTCTTCAGCCTTGAAACGTGCACGTTTACAATCAGATAATGAACAAGCATGGCAACAATTAATCGCCATTGAACGTGATTTAGGAACTTTAATAGAAAAAATCGATGCCACGAGCGCTCATAATCATAATAACATTACAGAAAAGTCACTTCAAAATCTTGGTCAATTATTAGAGGATTGGAATAAATATGAAGAAGAATTCGATCAGCAATTAGAAGAATTATATATTATCGATCAATAGGATAAGCCCGGTTTCTTTTTTCTACTCAACTTCTTCTTTATTTGTTTGTATGTGTTAATTGTTCTTGACTCAGATATGTATAGCCAAAAACAAAAATCTTATATTCAATGTTTTTCTGTATGCTTAGTTCATTTGTACAATCGTCTGAGTAACGATAGTTTCGACATTTTCAATACATACAAAATAAGTAGTTTCTAAGACGTTAGGAAAGAAAAAGAAATGCACAGCTTTTCTTTTTCTAACGCATTAAAATGTCGATTATTTTTCGCTGCTCACGAGTTAGCGAGTTGTGTAACACTGAAAGGTTTATAAAATAAAAAAGACTTATTCGTTCTCTTCAAATCTTTCCTTCTTTTTTTTTTGTCAATAATTTCTTCGTTGATTAGAAAAGAAACAAAAACCTATCGTTCGTCAAAGATCTGTCACATAAAATAATCGATGGCATCTTTTTTTCTGTTTAAGATTCTATAAGCATTCATACGTATTCCGTTCATATTCGAGAAGCAGTATGTCAACTGCTGCTTCTCATTATGCGGATTATAGTTCAGCATGTCCACGATGTCAACAAATAATCAATACAATTGATGTAACATTTCAACAAGGAATATTTATCTATGATTTGACATTTATTCAGCAAGAACTTGAATCTGTTCTTGTTGCTGCTTTGCAACGGCAAAATCAGCTTGCGAATTCTGATGGAGAAAATTTAGAATTACCATTATCATCTATGATGCAATTGTCAAATGGTAAAAAACAACGGGATTTCAAAGCAGAACGTGAACGAAAGCGTAAAGCATTTAGTGGACAGATATCAAGAAAACGTCGCAAGCGAAGAAAAACTTCCACGTTAACCTTCTTAAAATCACTTAAACGTGAATGTAATGGAAACGGTTCTTTATCGGTAAAAAAAGATTTATTACAAACAAAAACGAATGGAAATTCAACACGCCCAATACGATCATATCGTCCGATAAATTTCTCTTATCCATATAATAATGAAACAAACTATCGTAACGGCAATCAAAATCATGTATCCAATAATAGATTACAATTGAATAATATTCCACATCCAGATCAATTTTGGACTAAAATTAAAAATCATCAACATGAGTTTTTAAAACAAAACGATTTTAGTTATATTGAAAAATTAATTAATATTGATCAATCATTATTAAATAATTTCGATTATGAAAAATTTTATAATCAATACAAGGAAACAATTCATTCAGATGAATATCTTTTAACAAAAGAAAAATATTTACATCCTGAATTAGAATATTCAGTTGTATTAAAACAAAATTTGCATTTATATAATTTAGTTGAGAATCTATCAAATAGTAATCAAACAAAAAATAATTTAACATTAAACAATCATCGATTAAAACGCAAACATTCGACTATGTCAAATAATCAAAACTCATCGGAAATCGATGATTCAATATTGAATCTATTTCGACGTGATAATAAGTAAGATTTTAATGATGACACATATTCTTTATCCTATTAAGACAATTGTAAACGAAGTCGGAAATGCTATTTTTTCCTATGAAATAGAATCTCAGGATGATCTATATGCAAAAACTAGCGGTGGTTTTCTACTGTATAATGACTCGCTAGGAATAAAATATTCTTAACTCCAAAGTAATGGCTTCCCATCCCCCATTCTACCTGTATGTTAAAAATGAAGTCATACATTACATAAAATGGTTTTATTTATCGTGAGAAATGTAGAAAAAAAATCAATTTATGATTTTTTACTTTCAAGGACATAATAATACAAAATCAAACATATTTTAATTTTTTTGCTTTAGTGACTTTTCGTCCAAATATGCTGAACTGCAATATCGACTTTCGGAATCTCTTCGTTTAGAACGCCTAGCTCTTGATCGTGCTGAACAACAAAATAAACTTGACCGTAGTCTTATCGAATTAACTGATATTGATGATAAAGTTCTTGAGATAACGAATTCAATTCGTTTACGTAAACGTCCAAGTGAGAATGTTATTGCATTATGTAAATATGTCAACCCGATTACTGCTACTACTGCTACTAATAATAATAATCATGAACAAAATGGAAATAATGGTAGCGAAGCATGGCGTAAAGGGCGTCGTCGATCAACTTTACTTGTATACGATGAATTAGCACGATTAGTTGATGAACGAATCAATATAGAAAAACAACTTGTCGATTTTTATCCATCGATTGAAATTTAACAGCTATGGACGGATGGTGTTTTTTTTCGTGTATCTCAAAATTGAAGAATGGTGCTCAAATCAAAGAAACAATAATAATAATTTCTAGTAATTTTATAATGAAATAATCGAGGACAAAAAGAGAAATAAATTCTAATTGAATCTCAGTTTCTTTTTTAATGTTGTGTCAGATTTCGTCTTTTTTTTTGGTTTTGTTTGTTCTTCATTGATAATTATTATTTATTTGTATTTTAGATTTTATTTTTATAGTTAATTTTAAGTTTGATCAAATGATTATATAGGTATGTAAAAAATTTTTCATTCTGATGAATTTAAACTCTGTTCATAGATCTATAAATATTCATTGGTGAATTAAAATAATGAAATAAAAGGCAGGAAACCTTAGATCTATAAACAGTTATATGTATGAATGACATTCTTTCATTCAGAAGATAGAAATGAATCCATTCGTTTTCCGCTCATGTCATGCGTAAGTCAATTATATAATTCTCATCGAATAATATCTTCTTTCAACCCTGTGATGTTAACAATGAATTCTATCCAAACTGGACAATGCGTTTTTCACTGGAAAACTTTTCGTTTTCTTATCAACCGCATAAATTGATAGTGATTATTTTCACATTTGCTAATCGGCAACATATCGACTTGTGTTGGCAGAAGTTTATGTGACTAACTGTTAACACAAAAAACATGAGATGCTACACTAAATAATTATTACTGCTCACGTCTAATGTAGCTTTTTTTCTCTCTCTCTCTCTATCTCAAATATGCATGGTTAGTTCAGTTGTATGCTCGGTAATTGTTTATCATGGCGTTATACACAGAACATCATTTCTTTTTCTCTCAATCTGTGATACAACATATGTTGCTCTCATTAGAGAAATATTTATCGCTAATGAGGCCAGTAGGAAGAACAAAGAATATCCGAATATTCTAACTACCTGGTGCTATTGGATTCTGACTTACATCCGAAACAATGTCTGTCGAATAACAGAATCAGTCAACCATAGGAACACTGGGATCCGAATTAAATGTGCAGTGTTCCGCTTAGGCAAATATCGTCTAAGATAAATTTTATTGTATAGTTTTAAACAAGATGAGAAAAATTGATAGAACATTGCCTTTTTTTGTTTCTTTAGAATGAATTTGTTTTGAATAATGGATAAAAAGACGAAGCGCACAATGAATCGTTCGTCCGTACGATCATGTATTGATGAACATAATGAAACTACAAATCCAAATTATCAACAACGAATAGTTCCCATTCCAGTCGGCTATTTACCGTCAGCCACGATCATTACGCCTCAACAACAAAGATCTTCAACAGTAAATGAACAAACAGAATTCTATTCAAATTTAATGTACAATCAAAATGTTCGTCCAATAGCTACAGCCGTAAGCCGAAAACGACCGATACAAGATGATGATCTCATACAAGAATATGATCAATATGTAATTAAGAATTGTTTTCTTCTTTGACTTTGTTTTCTTAAACTTTATCTCTTATTCTAGACCAATAAACGAATTCGGCACGATCAATCGAAGAGTATTGAATTAGAAAATCAACCTCCACGTGCAACAATACAACATCGGTCCCTATTTTTATATCATCCAAGACAAAATTGGAATAATTTACAAATTCAAAATGAAATTTCATCATCATTTGATGAACTATTGCCATCGTTATCAAATTATCACCACTTGAATAATACATCCAATCATGAATATGAATCAAATCCGACTAATCATTTTTCTCATTGCGATTTACACGCACAACATCAAACTAATCAACATTTATGTATGTTTGCCAATGATACATTAATGATTCCTACGCAAAAAAGTGAGTAAAAGTGTTTTCTCTATACACTAGAAGAACTGGTCAGGTCTTCTGTTTGTGTTTCATTTATTTTTATAACTTCTGGTTAAAAGAATGTTTCAGCTAAAAAACCTTGAAAAATAAGCATATTTTGATACGAACACATAAATAAAAATTTTTAAATTTCGAGTTTCATCAAATAAGAATTCAATCAACTCATATCGAAATCAAGTCATAGTCTCTCTGACATAACTTTATAAGGCTTTATTGTAATAAAGCATGTATACGATAGGCTCCTATAAATAAAAGATTTTTCAAATAAAATATCACTTTTAATGTTTGAAAATATGACAGATTGTATTGATATAGTGTTTATTAACGAGAAAATAAACGAGTAGTATTTACAATTTATTGGTTATTAAAAATAGATGATTTAGTTTAATATTGAGAATCTAGGTGGAAATGATCGATTGAGTATTGTCGTCGAGCGAACAACTATTCTAAATTCAGCTCGAGAAAACAATCGTTTCTGTAAAAATCTACTAAGGCATTGCATGTCTGAGTATTTCATGTTGAGGCAAACACAATATATCCTCTTGTCATAAAACATGTTTTTCATTTGTTAAGTTTAATTATTAAAAAACATGAAAGGAAACATTTCACATTTTCACCTCAATTCATGCATTCAACGGAACATGACCATAGCCGGTTCAACTTTGATGTCTACATAGGAAATATTCTTTTTTTTTAAATAAATTTCGAGTGACTTCAGTCAAATAAATAGCTTTCTGATTATTTTCTACGATGACATTTTTAGTTCTACTTTCTTAATTAGGATTTATACTATTTTTTGGCGTTTTCATTTATCTGAAAAAGAATTTCCTAATTAAACATGTTCAAAATAATGCTCATACAAAGTTCTTTCTTCATAGCTTTAAGAAATATTAATCAAACTAAAAAGAAAATACTGTTTGAACTTTTACAATAAAAATTTTCTGTCTTCCATGGGATCACGCTACTCAACAGCAACAATAGTCTATTCTAGACTTACGAGATCTATGCATTTTCATTTTAGCTAAATGTTAATTGCACTGCCCTATAGATAATGTGCCATTTCAATTGAATAAAGCATGGCATTACAAACTTCTTGTTTTTAACTAAATTGACATAAAGAAAAAACAGCTAAAATTCTTCTTGTGTTTAATTTTAGGTACGCGTTGTAACTCATCAATGAATACCAATGAGAATAATATATGCCTATTGTCTCCTCAATCGAATTTAACCAGTCCATTACGGGCAAATTTTGCACTTGACAGTAAACAACAAACAATTCTACGCACAGGAAATATTTCTCCAGCACATTCAGATTCTTCAACAGAATCATCATCAACGTGTTCGTCTGATGAACAGCAATTACATTATTATTCGCATCATCAACCATCACGTTCTTATCGTGAACGTGAGAATTACGAACAATTATTAGATCTAGCTGAAAAATTATCTGATCCAAATCGTTTTGATAAAGTTGATGTTGAACAGTTTCTTTCATATCAATACAAAGCAATAACAACAACGACAACAACAGCAGAAATTTTATCATCAAAACAAACAGCTTGTGTTATTTGTATGTCTCATTTTAAAAACGGACAACATATACGTGTACTTCCATGTCTTCATGAATATCATTCGAAATGTATTGCACGATGGTTTACTATGAATTCATCATGTCCCATATGCCGACGAGATAATTTTTTAACGACTTGCTGATATAGGACTGCATATATTGATGTGTTTTTTTTTTCTTTTTTCCTTCTTCTTTAACGTACAACAGTAAAAATCATTTATCACGCTTATAATGTTAACAGTAAGAAAAAAAAAGTTCTCTGTATTTGTCTTGTCTTCCTCTGTGCACTTTTTTTCTTTTTTCATTCTGCATTTTCTTTCTTTTTTTGTGGCTCACTTCTTCTCATTTTTCTTTGTTGCTGTACGTATGTGTATCTTTACTAAGAAATTAATGATTATCTAAACATGCTTTGGTCATTTTCAATATGAATTTTTCTTTTTCTCTCGTATTTTCTTGTTTTGATTATTGAAGTTGATACGTGATGTTCGCACGACTTTAACCGCAAGGGAAAAAACTCGACTGTTCAAATACAGAGCGAGAGGATGTCGACTACAGATAGCCTAGTTCCATTTCCATTACAATAGAAGGATAAGAAGGAGAAAAAACGAGAGAAAATCTACGCATAGAACGAAAGAATAAACTGAATAATTAAGAGAAAAAAGACGCGTCTAGCATCTTTCTCCGTCGTGTTCTTTTTCTCTCTCTCATTTGATTTTTTTTCTCCCTCATTCGCTCGTTTAGAACGAACAACCGTCTATTCTTCGTGTTTAGAGAGAAGGCATACAATACGCATGCAGTTGTCTTTACGAAGTGGATCTTCTCTTTTTTGTTTGTTTGCTGTGATTTACAAAGATTGAACATATATATTTTTTTTTCTACCCGTTTCATCGTTTTAGATAATGATGATGACTCTAAAAGAAAATACCGCTAATTCAATGTCTCCATCTATTGGTAAGGTTAACAAAATAGAAAATAAAAACTTTTGTTTGTACATAACGAGTCTTATTTAGATTATAATACGAATGAAAGTCATCGTTCACATTCAAGTATATGTTATGATTATCATCACAATAATCCTTGGGAGAAACCGATTCATACAACATTTGACTATCAACCAACCCCATATTCATTTGGAGCTATGTCTTCCACCGGTGGCATATCATCTATAGAAGCAGCCAATAAATTTAATAATTCATATCTATCGTTCGATCTGACTTCGAATCAAAATTTCTATAGACGACATAGTACGTAAACAAAGAACATAAATCATATCGTATATTTACTTATGTTTATCATCTAGCTGAATCAGTTCTACCAATATCCAATTCGATATTCTCAACATCGACAACTAATCATCCACCATCGAGTCCATTTAATTATTCACATACAGCAGCACATTATCATCCGTCAGAACTATTTTTCAGTTGGAATAATGGACCATCACTAATGCGTGCACATAGTAGTGCCTCATATCAAGATTATTCACAATCAAGTAATTTTGTTTTTCTTCGTAAGGAATAGCCGTTGGTTATATTCAGATATTTTTCAAACAAAATTTCAACAGTATTATGTCAGTCAGTTAGACATTTTCTTCTTTATTATTTATTATAATCATTGAGAAGCACGCATGGCGTAGAGAATCAACGATGTCTATCATCTGCTGCGTTGAAATATATTGTACGCACATGACAGTTGATGCTGTTGATAAGAGAGTAATCATATATTATGGTTTCGTTTCTAAGAATACAGATTATTTATTTCAATGTGTATTGATTGAGTTCTTAACAGTAATGTAATCCAATAGGATTTGGAATGAATATACTTTATACGGTATTTCAAAGTGATTCGGAGAAACGAACGTTCTTTTTTTGTTTTGTTTTGTTTTGAATAAATGTTCTAATCATCGCATCGATTTCCTATCCATCGAAAAGTTATTTATCGGAAATTACAAGAAGCAATTTTTTTCATTAATTTTTGATTAATTGAAATAAGAAGACAAAATCAGATATCCGGAAATTCTCAGTAACCTATTTTAAATGTCCTTTACTCAAAAGCTCGGAGATATGAACTTATCTGAAGAAATAATTTTGTGAGTCTTAGTTATTTCGAAACGTTTCCGTATCAGTCGAAGTTTGTTTCAAGTAATACAATCTTTTACTCGACCTATACTAGTTGTTACCGTTGTAGGAAAAGTCAAGAATGTTCTAGGAATGAACTTTCTATACTTACTTGATCTATAAAAATAAAATAGAGAACAACAAAGCTACTGACATTGTTTTATTACTTATTTCAGCTTCATTTCCATGTTATAATCCGATCAATTCATCTACATCTCAATCATCAACAACTAATAAATCAACGGATAGTCTGTCATCAAGTCGAGCACAAACAGATTCAATCAATACACTTCGGACACATAATTATCCATCGTTTTTTAATGTTATTCCACCAATAAATGTGCCTGAACCAACTACACAATCTTCAATAATTTCATCTAGTTCTGTGTTTCATTCTAAACATTCAAATTCGTTAATAAAAAAACAACGTCCACGTTTAACTGCTCAACTTCGTAATGAAATTCTTAAAATTAAAGCAAATCAACCAACAGCATTTGTTTGGGAAATTCAGCAAATTCTATTACAAAATGGTATCTGTACATCTCAAACATTGCCGAGCGTAAGTGTTTTTAACAAATTAATTTTCTCCAGTAACTATCATATTCAATAGGTTAAAGTTATTCAGCGAGTACTCACTGAATCGAAAAAACCTGTTCGTATAAATAAAGAAGAGAAAAAAACAAATATTAATTTAGTCATGGAAACCATATATGATAATATTGAAAATAAAAATTCGCCAATAACAATATGTTTATCTCCATCACAATCGTCAACATTATCCGATGGGGAATCAGCATCGGAATGCTCAATATGTCTTGAAACATATCGTAGTGGACAAGAAGTTAGTATATTATCATGTTCACATGAATATCATTCATCCTGTATCAAAGAATGGATGATGAAGAATCGTTCGTGTCCCATGTGTAGAAAAGATATACATAATCAACCACAATTTGTTACTTTACTGATTTGATATACACACATATATATATATATATACATTGATGATTCTATTTTGTGCTTTTTTACGGCAGTTTTTTTGTTCTGTTTTTCGTTGTATATACGAATTTATGAATATGTTCAAGGGAAAAAAATATGAAATTCTATTGAGCCAATATTTGTTGTATGAGAAATACGAGTTTTCGTTTTCTTATGATAATTTTGTGATTTGAAAATTCGTATGGATATATTGGATGTTTTGCTTGTTTGTTTTTCATATTATAATAAAACACAACAAAAGAAAAGAGTGAAACGGAATAACAATATGTCAAAAAGTATTCGATTGAAATTTGAATGCATAAAATTACCCATGACAGTTTCTATACGACGTTAGAAATCAACACGACAAAAATTGAAATGTAGATAAAAAATAGTAAAATTGATTTATTTTAACATAGTTACATAAACGAACAATTGATTTCGTTAGGTACTGTTAATAGGTAAACCCCTGAAGTTGTGTACGACGCTAATGGTCTTATTCCTACTACAGAGAAGAAATTCTTCTACAGGTAAGTAATGTTCCAAAAATGTTTTTATCGTATACACAGATTCGCTTGCTTTTGATTTATCATGTAATTCTTCTACGTCGAAGTAGTCTGTAAAGCTTTTTATCTAAAGCTGTTGACCGAAAGATTTATGATTCCTATCTCCTATTAAAACGTTTTTTTGGTCAATTAAAAGTATAAATCCTATTTCAATATGATAACAACAACAAAAAAAAGTAACTTTTTATTTTTCATTAGGTTATCTACCAGTTTTATACTAAGTGCCTCAAAAATCAACAATTCTATGAATACACTTCTAGTTGAATCATAAGAATGACTTGCATATATTTAAACTGAAGAATCCTTTATACGAATATTTAATTGCTTTTTCTGTTTCTTTGCTCCATTAGAGATAGATCTGATCAAATATGTAAAGAAGAACGTATTATAGTAAAAATAGTGTAGTAATTTAAAATAAATTGAAGACGTAAAAGATCAATGTTAAAAACTGTAATACGTATATCATCGATTCGATGTCGATTTAAAATTTTTATCCTTGATATGTAACTATGAACATTTTTTTTTGATCATGAAGTTATTTAGTGATGATTGCATTTAAAAGGGAAATAATATGCAAATGCAGAGAATTTACAATTACTCATGAGCTTAGCTATGGTCAGTCAGAAAACATTCGACCAAACACGATTTTACAGCAATGAAATTGAAATGATAAAACGAAAAAGTTAGTCACTATTATCTCTATATTAACATGTTGCATAGGTATAAGATATCTGATTACAAATTATGCTTTGACTTTACTCGAAATTTTCATTAACTAGTGATGGTTGAGGGAATAAAAACTTTCCAGTAATGAAAAAGATGAACTAGCACAAACCGATATACTACAGATATGCAGGTATTTTTCTAGTCAATGACGAGACCCTGCTCTTTCAGACAGACTAATTACTTGCAGAGGATACTATATGAATAGTTTTCATTTATTTGAGCTGAAATTTTTTTCGAAATATTCAGTATTTGATTCTCTAGAAAAATAAACATGAATCCCATAAAAGCGAAGACTAAAAATTTACTGGAGTATTAATACATGATTCATGTTTCAACTTGGTGAAGATTTATTTTATTTGTATATTTAAGAATTTTCAAAATAAAATTTTCTCATGTGAAATTTTTCTTGATTAAAAAGAAAAGGGTTTTCTCCTACAGAACAATATGGTGTTTTGCATTTACTCATCATTTTTCTTTGATTTATCTCTGGAGCCCAGTAGCTTGCGAATATCTCACAAAATAATAAACTAAATAGGACTTCACATCTGTTAATCTTTCCTTGTGTTTCTACTTTTAAGATATTGATGAATACTCATCTCAATAGAAATAATATTGTAGAATCAATATGGTACCAGTCTGAAGGATGACCTTTTCTGTTCAAGAGATAAATGAATACTACTCAATATTAGACGCCTTTACTGTCAGAGACATTTACATCAACAACAAAAGAACTACAAGATAAATATTTCCGTTATTTCCTCTTACTTATGAAATATACAGTCCCATATGTCTGAATAGCTGATGTCATTCTCTAGAAATTTCTTATGATTAAACTTTGATCCATCCCCATCAACTATGTCAGTTTCTTGTAAAAGAATCAAGTAATTATCTCCTATGATGAAGATACCATATTCTTACGAAAAGAATATCGTTGAAATCAATAGCACCAATACCGATATTCTGCATGTTCTATTTATTTATAAGCAAAATTAAATAGGTCAACTAGTTTTCTAGTGTTTGATAGTGATGCTCATGATAGGCGATCTAAAATTCTCATTAAACTCATCATACATGTCATGCATCTAGGTTGTGAATCTACTGATGTGTGTGTGTGTAACGATGAAGAAATTTTTAAATCAGAAGAAGTTTATTCTCAAAGCAATGTATTGGACTTGCTGATATCTATGGTCAATGAAAAGATAAACTGAAAGAAACGTTGAATTTATTCTCATCATTCTTTTAC
>OENM01002114.1:6733-19736 GCA_900239745.1 Rotaria magnacalcarata | reverse complement strand
CCCCCGCCCGCTAGAATTTTAATTTTTTAAATATTTTTTGATTGCCAGGTGAATGAATCCGATACCGAATCCTATCAGATTCTATAAGGTCCTAGCAGCCAACAAAATTCGATGGGATTCCGGGTTGAGGAACTACTCACTGACCCTATCGGAAAATTCTATATAATTAGTTAAATAGAACTTAATAATGGATGCCAACATCAGATATCATTTAAAACCTTTCTGGAACGCCAGATACTTTAGTCCGATGCAACATCGGAATATCATCGGATCCCAACACTAGGGAACCGAATGCTGTTCCAGAACCCGGAATCCCATCTGACTACGTCGGTTTTATGGAAACTCATAAGAATCCGATCGGATGACTATCGAATCTGGTCGGATCCTATTATCGGAATGAATTTCCTGGGTGCGGCTCATGTTAGGATATTAGATGAATCAATCAAACATTGGACATTTCTAGTTTTGACGAAAAAAAAATAATGCTTCAGAGTTAGGATCATTTTCAACAATTATTGACCCTTATGCTATATTACATGTTTTTGTATTTCATCTGCAGTTACATTAGCCATTACTCGAATTCTACTGCATATAGAGCTAAGGCTTCTCTATAATATAAGAATAAAATCATATTAGACACTTGATTTATTAATGAATACCATCTATCATAAAAAAAGTACTCNATTATTGCACTTATTTTGCAGTACATTGAAAAGATTATTTAGCTTATAACTTTATAATAATTCATTACTAAAACGTGAAGCTTTTATCATTAGTAAAGTTTCGCACAGGCTACCGGATCAATAAAAACAATAGAGAAAAGATCATGATGCTTAAAATGGTGATTAAAACTTTAGGAGAAATTAGGTATGCAACGAACCCGAACGTTTGGCTTCGGGTTCGAGTTCGGGTTCTGTTTAAGATTCGTATATTTAAAAGTGGAGCGATCAGTGCTACATCGTAGAAACAAGTTAACCACACTGTAAAAAAAATTCGTAGAATACTAAACCCTTAAGGGTTGATGAAAGTGCAGCGTATAATAAACCCTTTTTCCGTTTTTGAAAATTTTCATAAACCCTTAAAGGGTTTATGATTAAGGGTTTATGATTATGTGGAAAATACCTTTTAGGGTTTATGAAAATTTTCAAAAACGAAAAAAGGATTTATTATACGTTGCACTTTCATCAACCCTTTTTGGGTTTAGTATTCTACGGATTTTTTTTACAGTGCAGTAAACGAATCTGGAAATTATGTTCGTTATACATGTGTATTGGCATATTAAAAATAAATCCATTGTATATTGGCCAGTAATATCTTTAATATTGTCTATTTGTTTTAGGAACTTAGAAAAATTTTACATTAAAAACCTTTCAGAATCAAAAAAAAATACAACTGCATGCAATATAACACTTTTCGGTGTGCGAAAATCATTTATTGAGCTACGAATGCATTTATTTTCTCAATAAGGTCAAAAGGAGTTTTTAGAAAACAGTCTTAACTTTCCGTTAAGTTTCCGCTCCAAATACACTATTTTTAAAAACAGTTCACTATAAACATTCTTCTAGATCTTCTATTTTCGATAAGCTATTTGTATATGCAATGCCTGTCTTTATGGAGCCCAGAATTTGATTTTCTTAATTGGTTCTATTTAGTCTTCTTCATTAACTGATAGAAAATGACTCCAGTGAAGACCGAACCCGAGCGCGAACGTTCGGGTTCGTTGCATGCCTAATTTCTCCTAAAGTTATAAGCTAAATAATCTTTTCAATGTACTGCAAAATAAGTGCAATAATTGAGTACTTTTTTATGATAGATGGTATTCATTAATAAATCAAGTGTCTAATATGATTTTATTCTTATATTATAGAGAAGCCTTAGCTCTATATGCAGTAGAATTTGAGTAATGGCTAATGTAACTGCAGATGAAATACAAAAACATGTAATATAGCATAAGGGTCAATAATTGTTGAAAATGATCCTAACTCTGAAGCATTATTTTTTTTCGTCAAAACTAGAAATGTCCAATGTTTGATTGATTGATCTAACATCTTCGCATGAGTCCTAATGAAACATTATGTAAAAGATTAAAATTCTAGCGGGGGGGGGGGGGNCATAGCCCATTGAAAATGGTACATTTTTAATGGGCTAAAAAGAAAGTTTTGCTAGTTAAAGACATATTATTGATTTTTGGTGCAACTTTGACGAATGATTTCTTAATAGAAAACTGGGTAATTTAAGACAATTTTAAAACTGATTCTAACAAATTTGAAATGATTTTTGTGAATAAGTTATTAGCCAAGGTGGCCATTATAGTATTGGTTCAGTGGTGTCTACGTTTTTGGGCTTACCGAGGTCAATCATAACGATGACCACAAACGTTAAAATTAGGGCCTGAAACTACTGCGTCATCTTCTGCTTAATATAGAGAGTATTACAGCTATTATTTACGCTAAAATATGGTCCAATTTGCGGCCCTGTTTAGTCTTATGCGATACTATACAACAAGGTTCCCGACCCTATATCTCATAGTAGTACATCGTGCACGCATCCAGAATCGATCCACACATTGAACGCCACTATACAAAAACGATTCACCAAGAAAGTTTGCTTGCATTGCGAAACTCGGCGCATAAATGAATTCTTTCTATAACGAGGGTCTTAAGAGGTATTTAACGGTTTTTTTGTAAAATACCTTTTTTTCTCAACAAAAAACTGCTTTCGATAAAGAGTCTACCATTTACAAAGTTTGGCAGGTAAAGGTCTCTACAGCACTTTGAAAATACAGACTTCAGTGAACTATGAACTACTCTCTGTTATGTCCCTTGTCTTGGAAGAAGTAATTGTCTGTGTATTTATACGAGGACAGACATAACATAGTATTTAGTGAAAAATACTAAGAAATAATTTTTGTAATGGTCGGATTTCCATAGAAGGTTGTAAGGGTATGGTTTATGGTTACAAATGGAGATTGCCATGTATCTTGTAGGGCTTAAAGAAGCCATATGTTTTAAAACAGTTCTTGTTCCATTATGATTGTAGCTTTTCCAATGATGACTACGCCTAATTAGATGATGATTCCCATCCAACAGTATGGTAATCTTCACCCTGCATGTCCAGATAATATCAGGTTTTTATGTAGCTTATGACTATTTTGTAGGCCTTTGTTAATGTCCCATGAACTCATTCTGAAAGAAACGTCTAGTCCCTCAGCCTGAGGGCCTCAGGCAAAACATGAAATTGAACTGAGATGGCTTGGAATTCTTGAGAATGACCACGTAAATTTTCGTCAATGCTACACAAATACCGTTGCCGTCTGAAATTATGATCACCCTTCACGTCGCAAGTGATGAACAACAATTGCTAAAACACTTGTGGAGTTCATTGTGCATAGGCCCTTTTCTTAGTTATGCGAATACTATCTGTCCGATATCATAAATATTTTCACTTTTAATTGAAAATGTTATCAGTGAAAAAATTTAGGATAAATTTCTGCGTAATGATCCGGTTTTTATACTGCCAGCAAGATTTAAGTACGGCAGGCTTGTAGTCCCCGTCGAATTGTATACAAATTGATATTTGCTTTTATTAGAATCATGCGATAACTGTGAAAGGATGGGGAGAGGGGAGGGCTGAAAAGTCAATTTTTGCGAAAAGTGGGCTGTGGGCCCTGCCTGTTGTATTTTCGTAGAGCGTTTTTGAACTTTTTGATTTAACCACTCAATAGGACATAAAAATTTGTGTTTGTAAAATAATTTGCAGCAGTATATCTGGAAAACTCGTTGTTCGATAGCGCTTGTATATTTAAGATATTATGCTTTTTCTGAAAAAATATGGTCCTTATAAAATTTGCATAGTCAATCAGAAATCCTAATATGTCATATTCGAGATGAAGCATATAGTATCTTCATTCAAACGCAATATGTCAAATTCCTGAAAAATATTGTACAGTCTAGATATATGGATCTATAATAGTGGGAGATTTAAAATCGGCCTATTGAGCTTCCATGATATCGAAAACTAAACGTCAGAATGTTATCAGTTTTTTTTCTGAATGCACCTAAATTAGTAGTACTAGTGATAAAAATATCAAACTTCGCCTCACAGGATTACTTGAGCTGGGGCTTCCACAAGTTTATGGACATTTTCGGTCTAATAGCTAGACTGTAACAGAGTTTAGCGTTCAAAATCAGAAATCATCAACGAAACAAAAATGTACGACACAGCATTTCAACGCAAACTTTTAGAGCAAACGCTATTTTGCTGTTTTTACGCGTCGCTTTTTCTCTCTAACGCATTGAAACGTATGAGTTTTGTGCATATAGCGCGCTCAACTGAATTCTTTTTATTTAGAACAGCTTTTTAAAACTTAAAGTGCGACTTCAAAATATCGCTCGAACATGATCTTCCTATTCATTTGTATCCGTTTACTTGCTCTGCTAATAGGTGAGGTTTCACTCTGGATGCGAGTGCGCGTATCGATGTCTACGTATGAGAGCACAAGTGATACACATATCCCAACCCACACTCGCACCTCCTCCATTTTTCGAGGTTATAGATGAAACGAATTTAAAGTATTCTTAGACACACCTATGCACTCACTGCATTCTGTTTTATTGAGAATTATAGACAAAAGCACAGCGTGTACATATACTGAGAGTGTAGGTGAGTCAGTATTTCTCTGAACATTGATAGCAGTACAATCAGCAGTTCTCAGTGAAGGACTGTTTTAGTGCGCGATTGTGCATCAATAGTTTTCAGTGCCAGTGTAGTCAATGCAGTTCAGTCTGTGTGTAATGATATGTACGTCGGTGGTGCGAATCCTCGGTCAATCGAAATCGCATATTTTTAACTGAACAAAAATAGCAGAAATTGCCTCTTTATTGCCTTTTGACTGCATGGGCTTGGGTTAGTTTCAAAACTAGTAGCTGTTCGTATTTTTCTGTATACCAATATGAATAAAAGTAGCTCAGCACATGGAGAGCCATTTCTTCCTTCCTATGTTTGTTATGAGGAAAATTTTCATAATTAGTTGCACGCGTAGAAATCGAGTAAAAACAACTGTTCAGATAATTTTGACTATCGCTGTATTTGCCAAGTCTAGGAGGGGACGATTTCATTTTACTGATAATTGATCTCATTGACACGTTAAGCACTGACCTCAGGTCGCATTGAACTAACGCCACTGTTGCTGGAACTAAATTGACACTGAAAATCACTCATGTGCTGTCGCTCACTGAAGTACAGTGTATCACTGACAACTGACTACACTTATATCTACTTTCACTAGAAATCTTTCAGTGAAACATTGACAAACCGATGCTGATTTTCATTATGTAGAATGTAGATACGAAATATATCGAATTTCAAATTGAATAAAATCATATATGAGTAAAGAGCACAGCCATTTTACCTTTGTGTTCCGGAAAGCAAAATGCTGATAAGTCAGAATATATGTAATCGATTCTGACAATTGTTTCTTTAGTTTACCGGTCTAAAGATGGTCATTGACTTGTGAAAGAATCAAGTTTCCATGTGTTTTAGTTTCCGAGAAATCATAGCAATAGTATTTAATACCTAGCTTTTAATACCACCTATCAGAATGAAACTAAGTTTTCTTTATTTCATTGCGAATTTTTTAAAATTAATTTTGCAGCTAGAGTTGTAGTACTCGTGAAGAGCTTTCAGAATATGCCTTTAGTTTTGGCTTAAAGAAATTTTTATCGATGAAAAACTGTTGATCATGGGCCTTGAGACATCTTTCCATTTTTGCGTAGAGCAACATTAAAATCAATTGTGTTTCGTTTGGAGAAATTTTTATTTTTATTTTGGTTGGGTATCAGAGACAACTTAGATAAAAGTAATTTGAGAAATAAAAGAAGTTTGCTTCATAAACGTCTTTAGCGCAAAAATTTTATACAAGACAAAAAAAATGAATTTTAGACAAAATGTAGGCCCACGTTTTTAATTTTGTTTTCGCTATAATTCAATGAATACCTAACCGTTTTCGACAAAAAACTTATATTTTTTCAGGCTCATAGATTTGATTAATATCTCAAAAAATCAATTGAAAAACTCTCTTTGCTGGAGTAAATTCAATTTTACTAGAAAAGTGTAGGGCGACATTTTCGTGAAAAACAGTGTATGACGACGTTAAAGTCATCAGGATTCCGTTTTAAACAAGTGCTATTTAAACAAACTATTGAGTATCAAGAGAAATATTAGGAAAACGCTTTTGACATATAAATTACTGTTACTCACAAAGTGCTGAATGACTTTAGTGAAACTAACTTATACGCTACTACTGATGGGGCATATAGAAATTGATTGTAAAATTGTGAATCTCATCTATAGTACATAGAAGTGTTGGAGAAATATTATTTTTCTATATATTGGGCATCATTGTATTAAATACAACACTTATTTTTCCTTTATCATTAAATTCATCATTATTAAATTTTTTTCCCCAAACGATATAATGGTTGTGCTCTTCAATTATACACACTCTAGATAATGAAAATAAGCATCCGTTTCTCAGTGTTTCCCTAAAATATCTTCAGTCAAAGTAAATATTGGTGTAGCCAGTGGTCAGTGACGCACTGTGACGCAGTGACCGACAGTACATCAGTGGTTTTCAGTGTCAGTCCAGTCCCTGTGATAGTAACATATCAATGTAGTACTGGCTGCTATTTGTGCTGTGAATCGGTATATTCAGCGGCAGTATTTCAATATTTACAGTGAAACCGCACATTCCTAGTCAAGTCGCTTTCCATTTCTCATAGGTTGTATCAATTTAAAAGCTATGAGCTATGAGCACAATTCCTGTTGGTTTAACATGTAAAAGAGGATCTAACTGTTGTCATTAATAACATGAAAGTAGTTTTCCTTGGTAAAGTTTATCATCCGTTTATTTATCACTTTTTATTTTATCTACCAAAACTATGATACGAAAGCAGTTGATACATATACATGAGTTCTGATTATGCATGTTTACGAATCGACCAGGGAAAGATATATTACGGTCCATGATGAACGTTCAAGTCCATCTATTAGGGTAGGCGACGAATCTGAAGTCGGTCTATCACAGCCTCTCACTCACATTGGTCCAATCAATCACCAGTTCTAAATAGTTCAACTAAAGTGTATTTTTGGGACCCTTAACAGTTAATAAATAATGTCTTAACGATATATTATTTGAAAATTCCCAAGCTACCCAATTTTTCGTTATTGCATCCTATGAGTCAGGCAGCCATCTGTCCCCATCGGTGAGGAGGAACACCGTACGAGTTAAAAATCCTACCATATACACTTCCACACTAATCTGAATGTCTTCTTTCAGAAACATATCAATCAAGCATATTCGATAGAATGGATTCTCACGAAAACATTCGTTCTTGGGAAACTGAGATAAATAAACTCGAAGAGAGATGCGATTTTACAGGAATATTAAAACCAATTCATAACGACAAGGTCTTCCTCAATCAATACTACAATGTGCAACAGTCAACATCAAGTAAACTATTGATTAGCGACATCATTTACAGAAATCTGAAAACAATGTGTCACCAAAACGGACTTAATTTGAACTCGGTTTTACAATTCGTTTGGCACAAAATACTAAGCGTGTACGGCAACAGCAGCCACACAGTTATTGGTACTACCGTCTCTGGCATCGGTCCATTCCCGATGATTATGAATCACAATTTCGACAGCTTAATTACGGAAGCAATGAGAACAATCGAACACACAACGAATGAAATGATTACTCAAAGTAGTGTCGATTTCTCTCAATTAAGAAAAGGAAAAATGAAACGCAGTTTATTCGATTGTATGTTCGTTTACGAATACCATCCAACATTGGAAACCACAACTGAAGAACAAGAGCAACTGATACATACCGAGAAAAACGAAGATATTCCAAAGTTGGAGTATCCCATAGTAGTTGTAGCCCAGGAAACAGCCTCAAATGATTGCGTAACATTTATTGTAAATTATGCAGGTGAATTATTTGAAAACGAAACAATTGATGACTTATTAGACGTAGCAAACGAATTATTCACTGAAATTGGAAATGGTCAAGTAGCACGAGTTTGTGACTTGCATTTGTTGCCAACGAAGCAACTCAAAATGATCAAGGAATGGAACGATATATGTACAAACGTTACAGAACTGAACTCACAAACAACACTCCATAAACGATTTGAAGAAGAGGCAGAAAAATCGTGTGACAAGATTGCTATCGTCTATGAAGATATACAACTCACTTATCGAGAATTGAACGAAAAAGCAAATCAATTAGCTCACTATTTACGATCAATATGTGACATTCAACCGGATGACTTAATTGCACTGTTCTTGGATAAAAGTGAACTGATGATTGTAAGCATACTGGGCGTGTGGAAATCTGGTGCAGCCTATGTTCCTATTGATCCTAGTTATCCCGACGAACGTATTCACTTCATCTTACAAGATACGAAAGCAAAAGTGATCATTACGAACAAGAAATATCTGACAAGATTTGATCGATGCGACATTATGAAAATTGAAGTTGATTGTCCGCTTGTTAATCAATTGATAAACAACAAGCGCATGACTTTCAATCCTGATCCAAATACAACTAAAAACAATCTGGCTTATGTGATCTATACTTCGGGTACCACTGGTCAACCAAAAGGTGTTATGGTCGAGCATGGAAGCGTGGCTTCGTTCAGGAACGACGTAAAATATCGATATTTTGGGAATAATGATAGTGATGCTATGCCTCAAGTCATTTTATTCCTTTCAAACTATGTGTTTGACTTTTCGATTGAGCAAATCGTCCTCTCCATACTTTGTTCCAATACGCTGATAATTTCACAAAATAACATTCCATTTGATAGCGAGTTTTACTTGTATTTAAATAAAAGTCGGCTGACATATTTGAGTGGAACACCAACTCAGCTGGAGCAAATCCATTTCACAAACTTTAAATACTTACAAACACTAACGATATCTGGCGAACCTTTATCTGAATTCGTATACGAGACAATCCGCAGAGAGTACACCGGTAAAGTGGTAAATGCCTATGGAATTACTGAATCAACAGTGTACAATATCGCTTATGTCTATGAAAATGACATGAAATATAAAAACTCAATCGGTTTTCGCTTATCTAATACGAACGCCTTTGTCCTTAATAGGAACCTGCAAATGTTACCGGCGGGCACTGTTGGTGAGCTCTACTTGACTGGCAATTGCTTAGCGAGAGGATATTTGAATCGGCCTGAATTGACTGCTGAACGATTTCTACCGAATCCATTCCAAACGGAACAAGAAAAGAAAAACGGGAAGAACGCACGTATTTACAAAACAGGTGATTTAGTTCGATGGCTGCCAGATGGAGAATTTCAATATATCGGTAGAAATGATCTGCAGATAAAGATCAGAGGATTGCGAATTGAGTTGGGCGAAATCGAAGCTGTTCTATCGTCGTATCCAGGAGTCAATCGATCTGTTGTTCTAGCTAAAGATCACAAGAAGAAGAATGCGGAGACGGAATCAAAGAAATATCTTGTTGGATACTATGTTTCCGACGATGATATCGACGAATCTCATATAAAACAGTACATGCAAACAAAATTGTCTGATTACATGATACCAAATCGACTAATGCGCATAGAAAAAATACCGGTGACTATCAATGGTAAATTGGATGCGAAAGCATTACCAGAAATTGATTTTTCGGTTGATGACACCAATTACTGTGCACCTAGAAATGAATTAGAAGTCAAGCTTTGTGAAATGTGGTCGAACATACTAGGAGTGGAAAAGGTTGGTATAACGGATGACTTCTTTCGACTTGGCGGTGATAGCATAGGATCATTACAAATGGTTGGTCGCGTTAGACAAGACCATGCCTTGAAGATAACTGTTAAAGATATTTTCATGTTTAAGACTATCGAAAAGCTATATGATAACAAATTGAAAGATCAACTTATCCAGACAAATAGTGACGGCGAAGCCTTGAATGGAAAAGACGAAATTGACTTACTGCCTATTCAACACTATTTGCTGAAGAAAACAGATTTCTCTCCTAATCATTTTCATCAACATGTCACATTTAAAATACCGAGATTCGATGAATTAAAATTTAAACAATGTCTAGCCAAACTAATCTCGCAACACGAAGTATTCCGAAGAAGATTAAAAATAAACGATGATGGCAACTATTTCCAATATTATCAAAGTAAAGTCGATTCAGAAGAGATTAATCTAGTTCAATTGAAAAGGTCAGCGTCAGCTGAATTGAATTTTGACATAGAATTGAATAATTTATTGATAAAAACAACCAACATGGAGAACGGACCAATGTACATGGTGAGTTACTTATATGATGATGAAGATAATTCCTCGGTCAAAGTGTGGATTTTCATGCATGATCTGATTGTCGATTTGACAAGCTGTCGAATTATAAGTGAATACTTGCACCGACTTTATATTGGCAGTAGCTTCGACAGTATCAGCTCCCAGAAACAGTGGTCAAATGCTGTAAAAACATATCTGAATGAAATTGGAACAAGTGAGACTCAATATTGGGAAAACTTATTGAACGCTAATGTAAATATCTTCAATGAAGCTCTTGTATCTAAACAGCTATGTAATTATGACGTAACAGAGAAAGAAATAATTTTAACTGAAGAGATCACGAAAGTTTTACTCAATGACTGTAACAAAGTCTACAATACTCAAATCGAGCACCTCTTGCTAACTGCACTTGGTTACACATTGCGCGACGAAATAACAGGTCTGGGAGAAAATTATGTTATGTTGGAATGTTCTGTCCGAGATTTTATCGACAACTTGAACATGAGCCGCTCTATTGGAATGTTTAGAACAATATATCCGGTTCGGTTGCAATTAGCAGATGAAGATGTTCGCAGTAGTATAATCAATGTGAAAGAGCACGTAAAACAAGTACCGCATAACGGAGTAGCATTCTATACGATTGCTAGTAACGAGAACGGTAATCTTCCATGTGTTTTACTGAATTACGTTGATTTATTTCAAAACGGAGACAACGCAAAAAGCACTGAAGAAGACTGGCATTTACTTGATGCTTTCTGCGAAAATACAATGGACGAAAACACAAAAGAATTAATCAAAATAAACTCATTGATAGTAAATGCACAAATGCGACTGAATATTAAAATGAAAATGGGAATCGAAAGAACTGTTCAATTTTCCAAAGCATTAAAATTAAATATTGAAAAGATTATTAGACACACGAAGGCACTAAATCGTTGCTACTTAACTAAAAGTGACGTAAATTATGTGATTGACAACACCGAATATTTCGACAGTCTTCAAATGAAAAACGAAGTTGACGCTATTTTCCTCGCAAATAGTCTGCAACAAGGCTTGCTGTTTCATTCATTGAAGCAGAGCGACGTTGATGATGCATACATTGTACAATCTCTATTTCAGTATGGAACAAATATCAATAAAAATCTGCTTAAGGTGGCCTGGGAACACGCACAACAGAGGTTTAGCAGTCTAAGATTGAGATTTGACTGGCAAGAAAAACTCATTCAAATTATTGATAAAAAACAAGTGTTGGATTGGCGATTCATAGACTTGACAGCAGAAGACGAAGACGTTTCAAATCAAGAATCAAAAATCAAGAAAATACAAGAGGAAGATAGAAATGAGAGATTTAAATTGAACATTGGTAATCTTTTTAGACTCTACTTGATACAACAGAAAACTGATTTATTTACTTTGATTCTCACTTTTCATCACATAATTCTAGATGGATGGAGTTTACCAATATTGCTTGACTATGTCCATCAAGATTATCTGAGCCTCATCGAGACTGCACAGTCATCACTCGCGGTTTCTTACTCAGCCACTTCCTCACTTCCCGATCAAAGCTATGAAAATGCACAAATTTATTTGCAAAACCATCGTCTTGATAACATTGATTATTGGGAAAATGAGTTAAACAAGATCGAAGAAAGATGTGACTTGACTGGTTTATTAAACCGAGACAACGGAAATAGGGTAGTGCTCAATGAATACGATCACGTGAAGGAGCCAAAATCAAGGTCGTTGATAATTGGCAATAGTCTTTACAGAAATCTGAAGAATATATGCGGGGAAAGTGGTTTAACTTTAAGTTCAATTTTACAATTTGTTTGGCACAAAATATTGAGTATTTATGGCAACAGTAGTCAAACAGTTGTTGGAACAACTATATCCGGTCGTAATCTACCAGTCAATGACATCGAAACATCAGTTGGCTTATTCATAAACACACTGCCATTAATTGTGAATCATTGTGCCGATGGATTAATCACGGATGCAATAAAAGATATTCAAGATAAGATGAATGAAATGATTACTCGCAGTAATGTCGATTTCTCTCAACTAAGTAAAGGAACAATGAAACACAGTCTATTTGATTCTCTCTTCGTATATGAAAATTATCCGACGTTAGTAGGCAAAGGTGAAAGAGAAGAAAAAATACTGAAGTTTGAAACAAAATATAGCGTTGAAAAGCTGGACTATCCTCTAGCGGTTGTAGCGTATGAAACCATCGCCGACGACCGTGTAACGTTTGTTCTGAATTATGCAGGTGAATTATTTGAAACCGGAACAATTGATGGCTTATTAGAGGTAGGTAATAAGCTACTCACTCAAATAAGTAATGGACAAGCATCACGAGTCGCTGACTTCCGCTTCTTGCCAACGAATCAATTCCAGATGGTGAATGCATGGAACACTACATCTGCGAATGCCACAGAGTTGAACACTCAAACAACACTTCATAAATTATTTGAAGAAGAAGTGGAAAAATCTTGTGACAAAATTGCCGTGGTCTATCAAGATATACAACTCACTTATCGAGAATTGAACGAAAAAGCAAATCAATTAGCTCACTATTTACGATCAATCTGTGACATTCAACCGGATGACTTAATTGCACTGTTCTTGGATAAAAGTGAACTGATGATTGTAAGCATACTGG
>OENM01002113.1:0-21675 GCA_900239745.1 Rotaria magnacalcarata | reverse complement strand
GGTTCGATTCCCATGAAAGTCATCTTTTTCATCGTTCTGTCACATAACATCAGTGACACTGCTTGTCTCTTTCGTTCTATACATATTAGAGCTAACAAGAAGAGTCTCCCATTATCGACACAAATATATCACAATAGAACTGTTCTCATATTGACCAGTCGATAGACATTTCTAAGCTGTACAAAATAGGATGATCAGAAAAGTAAAAAAACATTGGTCACTTCATGATCAAAGGGCAAATACTGTAGGGAACTATCATTTTTTAAAATTTTTTTCCATAGTGTGATGAAAATTTTGGCGAAAATCGAGATGAGCCATTTTTCTCATGTATACCATTCGATAGACATTTTCAAGCGCTACAAAATAGGATTATTACGAAAGCCAAAAAAACATTGACCACTTGAAGATAGCTTCGGCATTTACTTTTTTGACTGCTGATTTTGTCGTTTTTTTCCTACTCTTTATTGCATTATGGCTTAAAAGACTATAGCTGTTGTACAAAATTATGCTATATTCGGAATCAGCATAAAAAACTGAGTGGTTTTAACTGCATCTCAAATCTTCTCGAGTAATTGAATTTTCGTCGAAAATATTCCCTGTACTCCCCCTCAAGGTTGGGTGAAAAATATAATTTCACCAGAATCCCTTCGTTTTCTTTTAACGTTGTGCTATTTCGAGTTCTAATATCATTCTATCGGTTTAGAACTTCATTACTATGGTCGAAATCGTGCTTTAATGAAAATAATATTTTCACCCAGCCTTGAGGGGGAGTGCAGGGAATTTTTTCGACTAAAATTTAATTACTTGAAGAGATTTGAAATCCAGTTTAACCCACTCAAGTTTGGACGCAGATTCCGAATATAACATAATTTTTTACAACAACTAAAGTCTTTCTGGCACTAATCCAATAGAGAGTAGGAAAAAACGACAAAATCAGCACTAAAAATAGTGTATGCCGATGCTATCTTTAAGCGGCCAATAGTTTTTGGCTTTCGTAATCGTCCTATTCTGTAGTGCGTAAAAATGTCTATCAAATAGTATGGAGGAGAAAAGTGGCTCATCTAGATTTTTACCAAAACTTTTCGTCGAAATATAGAGAAAAATGAAAAAGGGTTAGTTAGTGAAAGCTTTTCGGCGATGACCATCAAGTGGCCAATGATTTTTGGCTTTCTTAATCATCTTATTTTGTAGCGCTTAAAAATGTCTATCGAATGGTAGATAAGAGAACAGTTCTATTGTGATATAGTTGTGTCGAAAATAGAAGAATGTTTCCAAGAGATATAGTCAAATAGTCAAATTTTGTTTGTGCTCATAACTTTTTTCAAATTCATTTTTTTCTTGGGAATTTAGTATCAAAATGCTTGTCTCAACGGCATCTTTCATTTCATATATAATTTGACTATGTTCAGTTGAAAAAATCGAAATGGGTCGATAGGGTATCTTATACACCCCTGTCCTTTAAAAAATGATTTATTTATAATTTATTTAAATAAATACTTACTTCTAAGTGCGGGTTGGAAGTTATCTAAAGAAAAGAAAGCAATAATAATTTATATAAATGAACAGCTACTGTTCATCGTAATGTTGAGACCGATCTAACTTAAAAAATTATATATTACAACAAAGTCTGATTATACTGTCAACAGAGGTCAGGCAAATACAAACCCAATAAAAACATTTTTCAATTTTTTCATATCAGAGTTTTATATTTTTCTTCGTTTTTATGAGTAAAAAGACGGGATTTTTGAATACGTTCTACAATTTGCAATATTCACGCCAAAAATATGATTTGCGTATGATTAATTGAAACTATCAGTGTAACGATATAAGAAAGTTTTATCGTGATATCGAACTGTTTTATTTCAATCATCCTTCTCCTTTTATAGTTACACTTTCTTTTTCCGGGGCGCGTCACTCAACCGGAGAGAACGGGGAAGAACACGATAAAGAGGAAGAGAGAATACACATGACAATGAGGAAGAGAGTTGTTATATACATTGATTAGGATAGAACGAGTGCTTATATCGGCACAATCAACCTATTGTCAAACTGTGTAGATTCAGCTACATAGAGAGAGAATAATGTTAGTGAAATAAAGAAAGAAACTAAATATTCTCGGACTTGATATACAACAAAATCTTTTTGTTCTATAGAACAACAACCAGCAGATATGATAAGCACAAAGAATTCTTTGTCACTTCAATAAATAAGAAAGCTATTCAACTAAGAAAACAAACAAACGATTTGTCTCAATCGATCTGAATTATTCCGTGTGATTCATTAGTTTAAAGATCGTGTGATATTTGTAGTTAAAGTGTTCTAATATTAATGCTATAGTTTTGCTCTTTTATTAATATAAATATAAATATAAGCATATATATATATGAAATTTTCGATCTATCTACCTCTACCATCATTTATCAATCGTTTTGTTATATATAATATATCAGATGATGATGGTGATGGTGAAGTTTTAACTTATGGTCTAAATAAAACAATATCTTCAAACAAAACATATCGATTACAAGTTGGTCAATCCAATTCAACGGTTGCAGTTGACCTTTCATCAACCATTTCTATAACAACAAAAGCATCAACAATGTCTCGTGATATAGGATTGGTTTCATCATTTACTACCCAGTCAGACAAAAGTCTTAAAAAACGCGTTAAAACACGTTAAAATTTCGCTAAAACGCCATTTTAACGCTTTTGTTTAGACTCTTGTCTGAATGGTATGTAAAGATTTTAAAAATTTCTCGATCATTTTTAAAAAAGATTAGAAATATATACTTTATACATTTCTAATAAAATTTAAAATATATTGGAAAGTTTTTGTAAAAATTGAATAAAAACTTTTTAAATGTGTTTCAAATTATTTTTAAAGAAATATATTCATAAAATCAATTTTTCCCTAATTTATTTAAATATTTTAAAAAATCTTCATAAATATATTTAAAAAAATATGTATATATAACTTTTAAAAATGTGCTTCAAAACTGCATGAAAAAACTTTTTAAAATATTTTAAACAATAATTTACATTTACAAACAATCTTTTTAAATGCATATTATTTGTATTTTTTCCTGAAAACTAAAAAGCAAGCAATAATTTTTTTCATTCTTAATCTTGTATCGAAACAAACTGCCACTTTGCTATATGAATTCATTCGATTTAAGTAACATGTTCGATATTATCTGTTAACCGTAAGACTGGTCGAATGGATAATATCTTGGACTATCAACAAGTACATCATAGGTCCGAGTCTAGGACAATGCAGAAAGTTCTAAAAGATTTAACTAAATCAGGTAGAGAAACTACAAAAAACGTTAATAAACCACAACGCGTTAAAGCGCATTGATAGACTTGTACGAAAAATAAAAATCATAAAAAAAATCCTTTTTTGGATTTTATTTTCTTTAAAGTTAATTAATGCGTTTTAACGCGTTAAAGTTTTGAACGAAAAAAAAACGCACTGAGAAACTTTAAAGGCAAAAAAATCCAAAAAATGTGCGGTTTTTCAGAATTGTTTGCCGTAAAAGTTTCGGTGCGTTTTAACGCGTTATTTTTTATTTTTTCTCTGACTGGGTAATAATATCCCAGGAGAATCATCCGGCCGTCTGAAAGGCCATCGGAAACGGTCTGAAACGGCTATAAAACGGCATTAATTTTCACCCTATTTCGCCGTAATCCGTCAGCTCGTTTTACGGGCCGTTTTTTTTTGCTAGAAAACGGCCATCGCTTTTAACACTATTCTCTTCGTTTTCCGAGCTGACGGAAAACGGCGCCGTTTTTTAACGTTTTACATCGTTTTTATGCCGTTTCAGGCCGTTTACGGGCCGTTTTCTTTCACCTGGGATGGAATTACATCGTGGTGTTAATAAATCATTATCAACACGTGGAAACTATCAATCTGATGTAGATTCAGTTGATGCAGTATCTAACTTACTTGCTGTTGATAATCAACATGATCGTTCATTCGCATCGAAAGTTTGACAACATATCAGATGTATTTAAACGCTTAACTTAAGCGACTTAAGTTAATTTTAAAAGATATTTTCCCGTTTTGCTAATTTCCAGGTTCGAATTAAGTAGTTAAAAGAAGATAAGTTGCTTCAGAAAAAAATAGAAATAATTAGTAAATGTTGGACGTAATAAAACGTGTTAAGAAAAGCACCCGTAAAAACTCGCGTAATTCGGGTTGCTAACGGATAAAAGCGCATAAACCTAAAAACAGAGATACATATTTTAACCGTTAAATGTTGCAACGTGTTAACATGCGTTAAAAAATCGAAAAACGGCGTTTCTACGATTATCTATCGTTAAAACAGCGTTTTAACGCACTCTTAACACGTTTTAACGCGTTTTATTTAGAGATTTGTGTGACTGGGATGCAGAGAGAAGAAAGAAAGAATGAAGAAGAACGGTTGACGTATGTGCATCTCGAGTTGGATTGCACATATAAGAAATACATAACGTATAAAGACGAAACAAGAATGTATAGGAATAAATAAATACACAACTTGTTAGAGTACTCTCGAACACATTCGATAGGTTTTATGAAAATGCAACGCATGATACACCCTTTTAAAGTTGTTCAGTCGTATAAACGCTATGATAAACCTTTCGGCACTCTGTATATTCACTTGATAAATCTTTTTATTTCATCTTTTGATGGGTAGATAAAAGGGTTTATTGCATGCTGCTAAACGGTAGAAAAGGATATATGATACGTTGCAATTTCATAAACGCTTTAAACATTTATCATTCGGCGCTTTTTTTTTATCAGTGTACTAATTTTCTAAAAAATAATACTTGAACACTTTAACAGAGATGGAAACCACTTGAAAACAACAGATCAAGATCGATTGATGGCGTAGGCAGATGTTGGGTGGTCGGTGTGCCTGTCGATATCCTTGTAGCCCACGTATATCCACGCCCACAACCACACCATGGAGTCCCTGTCACGAGTCCCCGGTGATTCTTTATTTGCGCGGACTCCCTGGGGATTCATCTAGAGAGTATGGACTAGGGTGATCATTTTCGTAAAGAAACGTTTTTAATTTTATTGAGTATTGACAATGTTATAATCAGAATACTAAAAATTCAACTGGCTATACTCTGGTGAAATGTGGTAAAGAAGATTTTTTCAAGGAATGTTTACCCTACAAAACTGATTAATCAGTTTCTCATAAACATAGAACATTTTGTACAATACTCCTTTGGAAAATATGATGCATTTATTTTATAATAAATATCATATGCAATGTTCTATCGAGATTTATTCAAACTATTCGTATACATCTAAAAGAACTTATTGTAGGGGTTTCTAGAGTAAACAAAAATCACATTTGAAAGTACTCTATAGATTTTAGAATTTTTGTGTCTTAGGCGAAGTACCTGGGTTTCAATAATATATTGTAGAGTTTTGGGATACTTTCCCTAGTGAATGCACTCATTAAGCGAGTACTGAAAAAATACTAACGCTAGAAAATGCCGCGAGTTCTCATGAGTACTCGGGGCTTTGACTACTCATTAGTAGTACTTCTGATTGGATCTGAGTATCTGAGTAAGACTATTGAGTACTCGTCTTATAAAATCGAATGTTTCGTGAGTACTCCGATGACTTTTTCGTAAAATACTCAGGCACATATTTTGTTCAGTGTCCATTTACTAGGTTCAATTTATTTATTTCAAAAACTAATGAGAGAACAGTGAGTTACACGATTAGAATCTGAGAAGCAAAGTCTTTCATCGTCTTAAAATTTGTTTAATTATGACACAGAGATAAAATATTTATTCACAGAATGTAAGAAAAAATGAATAAAAATTTGTATTAAGAACACTACAACAAATGTAAACACAAACACACATGAGAAATAAATTATGGGTCAAATTAAGAGACGTGATAACAATGCACATTCACTTTAGATCGTTGCAAAAAATATTAAAATTTTAAAGGGTGTGTGGGTATGGATGTAGAGGTTGACAACGCAATGATCCATACACACACGAAGGCTTACACCCACACCCTCTAGTCGGCCCGGCTCTGTTTCGTTAAGCTTTAAAAAAAAACATTTCTTTACAGTCAACATCAAATTAAGAATTTTTTCTGCACTGCGTAACTGTTTAACTCTGTTTGTATCTATTACGGACAGTGTAAACATACCTACGATTATCGTATTGAGACCGATAACCATAGGTACAGTTATCGCAGTAGATTAATAACCGTAGTACAATATACTGGTGATTAATTGTCAGCGTTGCGTCCCTGTTCTCGATACTTTATCGTACTTGATAGTACTTCGAAAGACTTTGATGATACTTGATGCTACTTGACTGCTACTTGACTAGTACTTGGCGGTACTTTACTGGCGCTTCGTGGTACTTGAATGTCGTTTGTCATACTTTGTCATACTTTGAATCTACTTGGAGCAACTTCTACGTACTTCAATCGACTTGAAGTCACTTGAAGTTATTTTTGTACTTTCCTCTAGTTTTGTACTTCAAGCTACTTCAGCTGCTTGGTGCTACTTTGAACTACTTCAAACAGTCTACTTTGACGTACTTTTCTACTTCAAGTCTGCCGTTTCCCCATTGACTTCAAGTCTGCTGTTTCCCCCTTGCCCTCATTAGATGTTCCTACAAAATGTTCCAGATCTCCCTCATTTAAGGTGAAAGCCGGCAACTTTTTTCGATCAAAGCTGTTTTCTGATCCCGACCTGACTACCTAGAATAAAAAAGGTCGATAAAAAGACTTTTTCCTAAAAAGTGGTTGAATATCCGTGGATTCACCCATATGCGTATATATACATGAGAATAACATGACATACGTTTCAAATTAAAGGAAAAATCGTATGATGTTTCTTTTGGTTTTTGCTCTTCTATATCTTTTGTGACATCGAGGTTTATTTTGTTTGACTAGATTCACTTGTTTGAATCGCTCAGGTGCATCGCCTCGTGTGCAACATGCGCATCTTGTGTATAGGCTTTAGAGAAGAGTATGTAAGAAAAAAAGCTACAAACCAAGCAATCTAATAAAGAATCAGAAATAAAAATACTTGCTTTGCAACAAAGGTAAACAGAAATCATTCGACAGAACAAGTAAACAACGTTACATACACCATACTCATCCCAAATAACAGTACTTCAACACAATTTATTTTTCATACATCGGATATTATTTATATTGTTGCAGTGAGTAACTTATAAAAAAAAATAATATTAATAATATAGGCAAACCTATTAAATAACATACGCAGAGACCAAATGAATATGCATGCTAGGCACGATTTATATTGACATGAAATCTGTCTGAGAGACCGAATAATTGTTTAAACCGTCGATTGATATATAATAACAAGAGGGCCTGTTTGAAAATCAGAGTTCTACACAGAATTCTTATCATTGAACATAGTTCTGATTATTTTTCAGTTTTTATTTTCTAAAATTTTATATTTAGAGAAAGAATAATTATTCAAAAATAAATCGTTTAATTAAATCAAATGATTTTTGTTTGTTCTCAATATATTCGATTGATAAATATCAAAAATGATTTTTTCTCTAGAAACCTTGACTCAAATATTCTTTTTTCTCTGAATCAATCATATGTTGGACTATTAGAAAGAAATTCAAATGCATGAGCAGATCTTTACTAAATAGTTTACATTTCACGTAGCATGATATTTTAATTGAGTCAGAAAATTCATATCATCATGCCGTTACTCGTGTGTAACTGAATTTTACAGTCAAACACATCTCACTGCTCTCTGTCGCATGATTCTACCAAAGATTCGCTGATGCATGTGAATTTCGATTTCTAATAATTGCTATTCAATAATATTTCATTCATTCTAATCAGCTTTGCACTAATGCTAATGTGTCATACTATAGCAAGGATCAATTGAACCATCAGTTTTCCATGACTCGAAATGCATTGGCGTAGATCAAAGTGAGTTATTCAAACAATCTAAGTTTCAAAACATATCTTGTCGGCGCTCAAAATAGTCAGTTGATCATTATAAAAACATTTTTTCTTGATTCAGTAGTAAATATGACTAAAAATACTGTCATTTTGACGTCATCAGTCATATGGTAAGATTTTGAACAAGACACCTGAATTTTCAGATTCATTCCATTTAACTGAAATACTGTCTATTGATTGACTGTTCTCTCCGTGTTCGTAAATGCTTATAGATCACTAAAACATGGATCAATCAGATGAATTCCCATCGGTGCATTGCCACAATCCAATTGGTGTTGCTAATCGAAAATCAGCGTCTGTCGACGGCGGATTGTTAAACAAATTTGCGAGGTATGCATCTATGGCAAAACGCTTTTATAATTCTTGTTTTGTATATTTTGACTCAGACGAACCCGGAAATTATTCAAGACAAATGATACGTTTACACATCAACTTCATCCGTATGTAGTCTAAATCCTTGGTGAGATGTATGCTTTTCTCGTTCATTGTATCCACACTTTTGAAAATGATCGTTACAGGATAAATACAGTATACCTTTTTTCATTTGATCTTAATTCTTTATATGGATTAACTTTCGGAATGCGTTTCTTTAGTATAAACATAGACTAGTTTAAATTAATTAACAAGTAACTAGGAAAATCTTCTCTAACCATAAGACCTTCCTCTTACCAATAATTTTTACAGCTAACTTGTTCAAAGTATCTAAAGTAATTCAGCATGAATTTGAAATATAGACATTTAGCTCTGGTAAAATTGATTATCCCTAGATACAGTGTCACTAGCGAATGAAATGCTCCTGATACAAACGTACAACTCGTTTTTCTTCTACTCTCCATGAAATTAACCATTTAATCTACACCAATTCATTTCATAGGGATATCATCAATATGGAACATTTATATCATCAACAGGCAATCGAAGATGAACGACGGCGTATCCCTATTAATATTTTAATTCAAAATCGTATTGTCATAAATATAAGTGGAGTTCGTTTCGAAACATACAAATCTACTCTGGAAGCCTATCCACATACATTGTTAGGCAATGCAAAGCGTCGTCAATATTACTATGATAATGTTCGAGATGAATATTTTTTTGATCATCATCGAGGATGTTTTGAAGCTATTCTATATTATTATCAATCAGAAGGTCGAATACGTCGACCAAATACAGTACCAATCGATACATTTCTTGAAGAAATTACATTTTTCGATTTGGGACAGGATGCTCTTGCTCAGGTACGCGAAGATGAAAATTTGAAAGAACTTGAAAAAACTTATTTACCTCGAAATCGTTGCCGCCGATATATTTGGGCCACGATGGAATATCCAGAATTTTCATTTATCGCCAAAGTGGTTAATATTCTCTTGTTAATTATTGTTTTTATCTCTACAATTACATTGGCACTCGAAACTTTGCCACAATTTTCACATTTATCGGAAGAAGCATGCAACAAAAATTATCAGCAGTATTCAACTGCAGCCCAAAATAATACGATGAGTCATATGGATACTCAATTAAGTGAGCAGACGTGCGGTTCCTATTTTTCATCACCATTTCATATAGTTCAAACGGTTTGTATTGGATTTTTTACCCTTGAATTGATTCTACGCCTTCTCAGCGCACCATCACTATCTCTGTACATCAAGGATTTCATGAATTGGATTGATATAATTTCCGTCGTTCCATTCTATATCGGCTTAATCACACAATTTGTTTTTGAACCAAGCAATCAGAATGTTAGCATTCTCAATAGTTTGGCATTATTACGTGCTATTCGATGCGTTCGTATCTTTAAATTTTATCGAATTTTTAAAAATGTGAAAACAATACGTGTTCTTGTCGTAACGTTGAAAGAATCCATGTTCGATTTTCTTACTTTGGCAGCCGTTTTAATACTATTATCATTTTTTTTTGGTGCTGCTGCTTATCTTGTTGAGAGCAACAATAATAGTTCGTCATTTGATTCCATACCGAAAGCTACCTATTGGGGTATTGTAACAATTACTAGTGTTGGGTAAGAATGCTTGTTTCCATAGAAACTATACATGGAAAACATGCGGAAAGAGAAAGAAATAGATATGAAAATATTATTTTATTTGTTTTTTTGCATGTTTAGCTATGGTGATATAGTGCCGATCACAGCTCTTGGACGTCTGATTGCTATCATGTGTGCATTCAGTGGTGTAGGCACTATTGGTATGTTCGTCTCAGTTATAGTTGATCGGTACCAACGAGTATTTACACGTAAACTATACATTAAACCGGAAAAAATTGATTTCAATGCCTACCCCGATCAAGAAAATGAGGATTTAGAAAGTGCACATGGAAACTATGCCATTAATTCTGCTACCGCCAATCTCAACGACAATAAAAAGTAAGTAGAACTCCATTTGATCCATAAAAACAAAACAAAACAAAATAAAAACTGTTCTTAGTTATGAACTCAAAACAAATTTGCAGATTTCACCATTACCGCCGTCCATATTGCCAAATGCAATAAATTCGAGTCATCCTCGAAACCACTATATGGACAATGATGAGAACAGCGACAATACAGCAACACATGCACTGCTCAGTGAAATGCATTCCAATGCGCCGAATCGACCACTCGATAACCTTAGTATCTCGGTACGGATGAACTTGCAACATTTTTATAGCTAATTGATGTTATCATGCATTTAGCGAACTGTCGACACAAAGAAAAAGTAATATCAATATGTTGACACCAATTACTTTCACTACTTTGGATATCTCATGTTATATGTTTCACCAGGAACCATTACGAACCAGTAATTGAGACCAAGGAACATTTAGAATTGCTTTTTATTCAATAAAATATGAATAAATCAATATTTGTATCTGTTTTTATAATTACAGGTCATTCCATTTATTTCGAACCATAATAAAAATCATTTTATTCTTTTGTTTTTAAACATTTATTGAAAAAGATGTTCAATATGAGATCCATGATCACAGTAGATTAGTCTACAACGCTTTGCCCAATTTTTCAATCCCTTCAATGTTGCCACCTTGGTTTACATCGAGATAAAACCATGCTTCATCGCTGGTTACATAATTTTTATATTTTTCATTGGATAATCTTCGATACACACTCCAAGCTCGATATAATCGATGTACTGGTCTTTTTTTACGAGATTTAGCATGAATAACATCCATGATAGTTAGACAAGTAGTACCAACACTAATATAATACCTTGCAGCCATTCAAGATACAGCTGGAAGATTTTCTTTATTAATGTAAGATATAATATTGAAGGTAGGGGTGGGCCATGAACATTAATTTAATATTAATGTTTTTATTAATCATTAATATTAATGTCAATGTTCTTGAGTGATATTAACGGTCAACGGAAACATTCACCATTAGTATGAATAGTAATTTTTTCGTTAATATTAGGGATTATATGTTCATTAATCATTAATATTGATGTTAATGTTTTCATTAAAATTAATGACTTAATATTAATGGTTAATGTTTTCATGAAAGCATTAACTTTCCATATTAAGTAATTAACACTTTCGGAGAAAACATTGACATTAATATTAATGATTGATGAAAACATTAATTTTAAAATTAATGTTAATGTTTTTCATTAATCATTAATATTAATGAATTAAGTTTTTCTCAAAAAACATTAACCATTAAGATTAATGGCTAATGGAAGTCATTAATTAATGTCATTAATTAAGTTCCGTTAAAACAAAATGGTCCACCACTAATTGAAGGTATTGCTACATGACGACGACGATGAACTTTTAGCTTCTGATTATTTCATAAGCATAATTGGTGCTGTTTTTCAACCTTATTAGCAATACGACTAACAGGGTGTGGGTGTGGATAATCTGTAGACAAATTCTACATCCACACCCTTAATTATCATCAATTAAACCATTGGACAAAAATGCATTGAAATGTCTTATTGCCAACCATTATTTAGTTTTATACGATTTGAATTAGTTCAAATCATGTTCAAATCGATTTCTTTGTCGTCATTGTTCTCCTATTCGTCATTTGAATACTGCACCATTGATATATGCAGTCCTTCTCAATAGAATGCATATGTGAAGAGTAATGTAAGAGAACGAAAAAGTTGGGACAAAGTACAGAGCAGAGAAAAAAAAGAAAAAAAAGCAGGCAAAGCACAGAACAGAACAAAAAAAAACATTGCCATGCTATGAAAGGAAGAAGCGAGTCATTTAAAAAAATAAACCAGCAAACAGCGTACAAGGTAAGATTTTTCTGTCAGCAACAAACGTAGCTGCTACAATTATTTGTCTTGGGTGAGTTAACTATTATGAATATTTGTAGTCTCTCAGAAAAATGATTTACTTCAGTCAAGATGTCGACTTCTAATTATTGTAAACATGCTCAAGCTATGTGTAACTGCTACATCGGATGGATTGAAAGAAATATAAATAATGTTCTCCGATAGAAACATACTGTAGCACCATAAAATTGACATTTTTTGAGTAGCGATGAATCTCTTCAAGACAGAAAATATTAATTTTATAAAAAATTTTACGAAAAAGGTTGAAAAACATATCAGTAAACTATCGGGCAGTATTTGTCAACACTATTTAATCACAAATTGAATAAGATGCGCTGACATATATTTTCAGTGTAAGTGATCTATTCAAATTTAGAAAAGAGCAATAAACATTTAGTCTTGTGATCCAGATAGAGCACTTAGTGATGCATCTGTGGAGAAAACAAAAAATGTTACAAAACTTTTCTCACACCCGTCATATGGTTACCTCTATCTGTTTCTACTTTTAATTTGTAGAGCTTTCATGATACTTTCTAAATCAATCTATTGGCAAAGTGTATTATCCTGTATGTATTGAGAAGGTAGCCAGCTGCTGTGATAAACATAACACTTCCAGAGACTCTTTTATGATGAAGACTTTTTTATTTTATTGTAAAAAGATAGTAGAACCAATATACTTAATTTTAGATTTTGTATCTCCTAACTCAGTCAATCAGTAGACAAAAATGAACCTCGAAGAACAAATACAAGAGGTATCAGACAAGTATCAGTTAATCTCTCTTTGCAAATGAAGTTCTGCTAAGACATGATGAGTTCTTCAAGACATCGATTTTCTTGTTTCATAGGTGAGCATCGACATCGACGAAATCAAACGTGTGATCGACCAAATCACTCGTCCTCGCATAAAGCAATACCTAGAGCTTCAACAGCACAAATTCGAAAAGGAATTAGTCCAACTTCAAGAAAAGTTGCAGAAACAGCAACAACAGGCTGATGCTCAAGCCGCAGAAAAGGCAGCTAATGCCAGTGCCAGTGCCGTACCAACTGCTACTCGATCATATACAAAGGATATATCAGTCTATGGTAGGACAACAGTACTACTCTGATTTCTGTTTGCATCCTAGTCTTGATCACAGCATGGGATCAAACCGATAAATTTGTCAAAATCTACGTTCAAAATCTGGACGATGTCGGCAACTTACCCGAAAACCAGATTAAGTGCTCTTTTGAAAAACGGTAAGACTTGGTGATCAGTCCTTTCTCGAATTCTCCTTTGCTTCAAATCGCACCATTGTAGTGGCTTTCATCTACAAATTCAAAATCTAAAAAATATCAACTATTCCTTGAAGAGAATTGGTCTTCTGTATGAGATTCAACCGGACCAATCAACTTTCAAAGTTCGTTTTTTTATATCGATTTGTTTTCTGAATTTCTTGTAAATTTCTCGTGCATTTAGGTCAAAAAGGATATGATCATTGTGTCCTTTCGAAAAGTCGAGTCGAAAAATTGGGAATGCTTTTTACAGGACGAGAAGAAAGCGCCTGTCAAGTAAGTGAAGTCTTTTTGATCCATCAAATTTCCTAATGTCTTATTAACTTTATTTTCGTTTTCGATGTAGACCATTTCCAAAACTTGACAATTCAAAGGATTCAAATGAATCTTTCTTGAATATGGTGGAGGACATGTACGAAAAGGGCGACGATGATACAAAACGTGCCATTGCAAAAGCATGGGTCCAATCGCGCGAGAAGATGAATTCTGTTGGCACCGAAGCACATAATAGGATGAATTCTGGCATCGTCGAAACGCCCGACTTTACATTTTATCCTCCTCCAAAGAAATCATGATGAAAAGACATTCTAATTTGGACTTTGTGATATTTTTTCTTTTTCTAGAGTGATCCTTATCAGAATAAAAATCATTCATTGATTAGTTTTTCTTTTCTTTTTAGATTAATGATTTTCGAAAGACAGTGCCCAGTGATGGTGGTGGTGGTGTTAGATTGGCATTAGTACTGACTAATGTAATGCTTTTTCTAAATGGTTTTCAGTTAGAATTAAACAAAATTAATTAATACTATCCAGTTCGAAAGGGCATGGTCGTAAACAAATGTAAATCAACGTATTCTTTTCTTTTATAATAAGATAAGATTTATTTTTAATCAAAAGATTCATCTGGTCTTCTTGATGCAACTGTTGAAACTTTTCAATCATCACTATTATCAACAATATATATTAACAAAACAAATGCACTCAGAGCGTTGGATAAAGCTAACTGTGTTTTTTGTTGTAACGGTACGGAATGCGACCATTTAAATACTGTATCCGTCTGCCAATACGATAATATGTGTTGAAGTGACAACATTAACTCTCACAAACAACAAAAACAATTTATTATTACTTGAAAAGGTAGTTTAATATCATTTTGTTTTTCAACATATCTAAATATCTTTCTATTGTGGTTTAACATAGAATATTTCTTCGAATTCATCTAATTCACAGAGTGTGGATGTGGTAAAAAGATCTACACTCACACCAGAGGCACCAATGATAATAAAAGAATAGTTTATGATTATTCGCATGCTATGATTGTAACAGATATTATATAGGCCAGTTAGCAAGAGGTGTTGATGTTCTTAAAGAAGAACATAAGAATCCTTTCAACGGCAATAATTACTCTAAAACCGCTAAGCATTGCCTCAATAATAATCATCGTAATAATGGGAATACTGGCATATCAACTATGGAATCCAACGATTTAAAAAGAAATATCAAAAAAAGCTCACTCGTGAATTAGTATAGTCATCAGATGGACAAACAAGTATATTCTGCTCGTAAACAAGACACATTATTTTGGGGTGGGATAAAAATTTATTTATTTATTAAAAGAAAACGTTTTCTTTGAATCCGGGTCTTTGTTCCTTTCTCTCTTTATATTGTTCATATATTTATTCTTTCTTATCTTGTTCTGTCATTTCATTTCATTATCTGGTTGATGATGTTATGAATTCATAACGAAACATCCCATTATTTCAGTAGAATGATTAAAACGGTCTCTAGTATTCGCTTATTTATACATAGGAAAAGATCATATTACAAACTGAACAAATTTGAGAATTGAAAAAATTCATCTGTAACTGTTATCTAATTGCGAGAAAAACACGAAGAACAAAGGCCTAGAAATATCAAGAGCGTCATTTAAATTTCAGTAAATATTTGACTGTCAGTGTTTTATATTCCTATTAATAGTAAATCTAACTCGTTTTAGTGCAGTAACATGGATATTTCAAATTGCATAGACAAAATATTTGATTTTGTATATTGGTTTTTCCAGTTATTTTCTTATCTTAAGGGTAAAGGTTCAAATAAGATTGTTGATGTATCATGCCATGACAGCAAGTGTAGTTCTGGTTTCGGATAAAATGTTTCAGCGATTAGTTGACTGCAAGTCAATTTTCAAGACATTCGTCATATATGCGATACGAAAAAGTAGCAATAGTGATGACTATCACGTCCGACGCATAGTTTAATGTGCTAAATAGCGACGTTAAAAAGATGTTGCCTTGCTTCTTATTAGATATATAATCATATGATGTCATCTTCTGATAATCCTCATGCACTTCTACCTTCTTTCTGTGTGAGCACGACTTTCTACTAACAGGAACTATTACACGGAAATCATCATACTGTGAATTTGAAACCATGGCATATCTCTCTTCACTTTCAAACACATAAAAACAGATATAAATAGTACATACTGAAAAAATTGCAAAGATTTCAAACATTTGACGTAGAGGTATCATTTCTCTTTGTCTTTCTGACTGTCAATCAAGAGACGACAGAAATGCGTTTGAGTTACTTGTATTCCGGTGAGTATGCTCATCAGCGATATTGATATCACTTAGATAAAGATCATCGAGGCAAAGATGATCGAAAAGCTAATTTACAAGTGAATCAGACATCCCAATTGATGATCTCTAATTCAGTAATATTCATTTCAGATGATTTTCCCCCTACAATATTTGTTTCGACGATGAGATGCACATTCAATGTTTCTAATCTCTTTCCTTGTTTAGCTTACCTATTTTTCTATTTTTCACAACAACCAATAGGTTGACTATGAAAAATGACGCTAATGGTCCAAATTTCACGTTGCAATAAGACTGACTTCACAATCTGTCAAAACGACAAGTCTATGTGTTAAAGAAAACGTCAACTTCTGTTCGAGAATCGTTAGTTTTCTTTTCGAATGTTACCTCATCGGATGGTAAAAAGGTTCAGATTCATATAGAACGCAAAATTCTGAGTTAGAATGTCGGTGGAGGTGGGGTGTGAATAATACTCACACCCTCACCTACACTCATAGCCACACCCAAGCTGTCGGCAGTACTTTTCCTGTTCAACATGGTGTTTCCTTAATTTTTTGTCCCACTTTCCACGCTTGAATTTCTCTTAGTTGCCGAACACAATTTTTTCTTGTATCAGCTGCTGGAAACTGTAGGTTTGCTAATTTTTGTAGTCGCATCGTTTGTACAATTTGGTAAAGTGATTTAACTTTCGGAATCTCATGAATTGATAAGGAGAGTAGATCACGTAAAATTTCTTTTAATTTTTGTTGTTGTTTTGCTTTATTTGTGTAAGCATGCCAAGGAAAAAACACCAAAGATTTACTGTGAATGAATTCGTATAATGATTGAATTAGTAAATACAACCAATTATTGTCAAATTCCTTCATGACCTTTACCCTAGTAATATTATTTACTTTCTCAATCATATTAACTGCTTGCTTCACTATTCGTTTTGATGTAAGGAATTCGAGAGATCCCCGGTCGTATTCGCGTTCAATAATTGACATTGCCAAACTGACTACAATCTCACTAAAGCTGAATTCACTTGAGTCTAATGCAAATATACACCTTGCTAATGTGGATTTTTCATAGATCATCTGAAGAGATTTTTCAAATCCTTGATAAAATAATACCGCACATAATAATCTCCCAAATTGTGAATTCATATGAATTGCATCTTGAATTATAACTTCTTCAATTTGTGATGTGTTGCCTATTGTAGTAATACCAACCGTATTTTTACAAGAAGGGAGAACTTTACCCTGTTGATTTGTATTCGATGATGCTTGCAACTTGAATGGTAAATGGGAATCGGTAAGCAATGTAGACTTACTATTAATCACAATGAATCGGTTACCAACTTGGGAGTCCAAAGTAGATTTATACACATACTTTTTACCAGAAGCAACGGTCATGCAATGTTGCGAACAAGTATCTTCTGTATCATCGTAGACTACCTGATATAAAAACTTGTGATCTTCTTGTTTTTCATAATCTGCTCTAAACTCATTGGCCATAGCATTCAATTTCTCGACGTCAGGCTGTCTGCATCCAAAACTTGAGCAAAGATGATTTGAAGCGCCACACTTGATTTTCTTTTTGTTATCAATAAATTGCAATTTGTTGTAATCGAATAAAGCAAAATCAAAGTCGCTTGGTAGACAGTTGCCAATACAAATAAAACAAGCATTCTCAGAAGAATTCATATGTTGTAAAAATAATTGAGGGTTGATTATATTAAATATGGATTTAGAATTTGCATCAATAAAAATAATTAAACTTGCTGTATTCAACCATTGTATTCCTGAATGATGAAATGACCCATATCGCTCAATACTCCATATTTGACTTGAATATTTAAATAATTTAAATAATTTCTCGTATATTAGATATTCAATTCGATTAGTTTGAGAATTCGTAACTAGAAGTACATCGGTTTTAGCATTTGGATTAAATTCTGGTACAACTCGAATTTTATCTACACGCTTTTCAATTAGTTTATCACGTAATAGAAGATGAATATTCCAATCTAAACTTTCATAAAGTTGATGAGAAGCATCGTCATCTAAAATAAACTTGAAATAAATATCCTTTGTGGATTTAGGTGACAGTTTCCCATTGATTTTATAGCAAGCTTGTCCTTTGCGCGTTATTTCATACGAATGTTCTCTAGTTCCAGGTAAAATTTCTATTAAAGAATCAGCAAAGAATATTAATTCTATTGAACCAGCTGATTCCGGGCATGTACCATATGGTCGTGCAGAAATATTAGCCAAAATTATTTTAATCGTAGCCTCTTGATTGGGACCAAGAAAATTTGGGAGTTCAACATTTCTAATTTGTATCGGATATTGACAATTGAAAGTAGTTGAAACGTGACTACCAGTAAATAAACGATTTAATAGATTGATTTCTGATGTTATTTCTACGGAACGTATGTACGGCTTATCGATTGAAACAGTTGCTGCCGGATTCAGATGACACCTAAATTGGTGAGAGTCAATCAATGTTTGATTGATGTTAGCGTCTGTCAGTACACTAACGTCTTTGATACCATTAGAAATATATTTCGTAGATGGAAATGATAATATAGATCCACTGGGCAAGTTTATTGCCCCATTATTTGTCCATTTAACATTTGTAATAAAAAAATCTGAGTCGGGTTCGTAGATTTCATCATTATTTTCATCAATCATAGTGTAATCTAAAACGCTGGCATGATATTTATCAGTTCCTTTTTCAATAACGTTGCCATCTATGTCCACTACAGCATATTGAATTGAACCATTGCTGGCAGCACGACCATCATTGCCAATGGGACCGTCACTGCCTCTACGACCATAGCTACCACGCCTACCGACAGCACCATCTTCACCATCGTCACCATCTTCACCATATTTACCGCATAAGCCATCGGACCCAGCTGGCCCACCTCTACCACCGTCACCACCACTACCGCCATCTCCACCCTTACCACCGATGCCGTAAGAGCCACCTTTTCCACCGTTACCACCTTTACCTTTCATTCCAGCCCGGTAGTCTAGTTCAATTAACATGAATAACCGAGGATCTTCGCTTTGAATCTGAACATGACCACCAGCACCCGCATTTCCTCCGTCTCCTCCTGCTCCACCGTTACCACCGTTACCTCCAGAACCACCATTCCCTCCTGCACCACCAGGAGATCCTGCTTTACCAGAAGCACATTGGTTGTAAGAATTGGACCCATTTTTTCCATCGCAACCACGACCACCATTGCCTCCATTACCTCCATTACCACCATTACCTCCATTGCCTCCATTGCCTCCATTGCCTCCTACAGCTTTGATAAGAATGATCTCATTCGGTTGAGCTAATGGAATATCATAACTGACATCCTTAATGGAATTAGCGAGATTCCAGTTAATACCAACAGACTGTTCTGATGAATTGTATAGCCCTTTGAATATTTTCAGTTGCATATTTAAATTATCAACTGTTCCATTCAATCGGACCAATGCGTGCAAAGAATCTGTACCAGATTGTCCAGATTGTCCAGCACATCCATTATCACCATCACCGCCTCTAACACCGTTGCGACTGTTTGACCCTTCTTTCCCGGGTGTGCCATCAGTACCAGAATTGCCATTTCTACCTGACCGATCGCTAATAAAATTTGTTGGATCCATAAGTTTCACCACATGTCTCGTACCAACATTATCAAAAGCGAAACCAACATTTGATATGAGAACTTCTTTCAGTGTACTCATCAGATCACGTTACCTAAAATAAATTAGACATTGTGATTTTTAGGTAGAGAATGAGTCATTGGCTGCTTATATGCATCAATTAAAATTGAGCTTTAGGCAAAATTAAAAAGAACTATTAAAACGCTTGTGAATTTAAACAATTGAAAAACATAAGAACGAATAGTTGGCCTTCAGAAACACTGCTATTACAGTGATCATTGCGCATGTTTCGATAGAAAGAGTATAGGGTGTGGGTGTGTTCGAAGCTGGAATTTACACCTACGCCATTGTTACGACCGAAGTGTTCCCCTTCGATCGTAAGACGGAACAAACGAATAATACACGCTCCTTTCTAGTATAGTGGTAGTACAGCTGCCCGGAAAGCAGAAGACGTTGGTTCGACTCCAGTGGAGGGAGATTACCCTTTTGTTCCGTTCTGTTGTCATACCATCACGTTGCTGTCTCGCTGATAACTGAGTATAATAGTGTGAGCGAAAAAAAGATATAACAGCCATTTTCTTCCAGTTTTTCAGGAATCTAATCGTCTTTGAAAAGCTGTTAGCACAATCCTTATGGGATTAAAATGTGAAACACGATGAAACTTCTTTTCTCGAATTCGTCTATTACTGTCACTGGTGGTCTGTGGAGTTTCTCTGTTACGGTCTGTATTATGTTGCATGGAGTCTCTAGAAATCATCACAGACCGTTATAGAGAAATTTTAATAATTAATAATTAATTAATTAACCAATTAACTGATTAATTAATTTCGCTGTAACGGTCTGTGGGGGAGGGGGGATGGGTCCAAATTTCTACCCTATATACTTCAGCACTCCTTTCAGATCGTGTTTCACAAAATAACTCACTTTGAATATTTGTGGGTAATGTCTCTTTTTTTATAAATCTTCTCTCCATTGTCAATGAAACTCGTCAGCAAAACCCCGTGGGACAACATAACGTTCGACTCTTTCATCATTCTTCAAACTACCAATTCGTTACTCATGGAATGAGTCATTGAGACAATCTCTACCCTAGCTACCACGATTATCAGAGGTTATTTCATCATTTTTTCTTGCTTTCTTGAAGGTGTGGGATACCATGTCAGATGGTTATCAAGTTAAATGGAGTTATTTAATCGAGTCACTATTAAACTAGTTAGTTAGGATAACATTCTGTATGTATAGTATAGATCAGATTTGATTCGATATTTTTCGACTTAGATTTTATTCGGCGAAGCTGGAATCGAGGACAATAGTCGTCGGCGAAAAATAAATTCAGTGAAGTTGGACTTTATCACGCAAAGTTTGTCTTAAGAGAATTGCAATCTTTTTTATTATTATTATTACTCTCCTCATCGAACATTATGACGAACACATACGATAGTAGATAATGGAAAACGTTAAGATATACAATCGTCTCATACAGATTCCGACCGTAAATAGCCGTCAGCTGACGTTTTAATGTACAACATATGATGGCCATATTTTGTCGTGTCCTAAATGACTAATCACGGCACTAAAACGATCGAAACAATGAGTACCCATGTAAAACAAAATAGGGGTAAAATCAGATTACAATCGATTACCATTTTGATTAAAAATCGATTATAATCGATGCAACAATTGTTTCCCAATACCACACTGTAAAAAAAACGTATAATAATATACCCTTAAAGGGTATATTACTTTTGTTCCATACTCAAAAAGGGTTTATTACAATTTCCATTCAGACAAGCGCCTTAAAAAACGCGTTAACAATCTTTCAGAAAAAAGAATCCAAAAGCAATTGAGTAGACTATGATTTTTTTTCGTTTGTGTTTACAATGCGCA
>OENM01002112.1:0-21676 GCA_900239745.1 Rotaria magnacalcarata | reverse complement strand
GGTATTCACTGTATCAATAGAAAACAAGTCGTTATCTATGGGTTCTTTCCAGGACGTTTCTCTTTTATGGGAGCTGAAGTTTTCCATCATATTGACAACACCATACTCTTCAGTCACATATACGTGGTAGTAGAGTTTAGAATTTAGTTGAGATTGGAATTGTTGATTATTCTATAAATGTTATGAGAGACTGATTCATAGAAATAACATTTTATTAGTGAGTGATATGAGATAGTTTGATTGATTATGTAAATTCAAAAACACGTTGTTGTTTCCAAGATTAATTGTGTCAATCTTTCTTGATTGAAGACAGAGAAATGAGAAAGATTCTGAAAAGTTGTTTATTTTAATACGCAGGACATTGGGACATAGGGACATTGATTTTTCTCTTTCGTTCTGCATTCGAAGAAAAGACAAAAAGAGTGTTTCGCTATAGCTATTTCGAAGTATGGGTCTCGAGCAGGTGGGATGGGAATGGAAAAAGTTTTTATATTGAATAATATGGAAGGAAAGTAATTTTTTTTATTAATTTTTCATGAAATTAATAAAGAAGTTTCTTATATGAGTACTCCATTTGATGTGTTATTATGTACAATCGTTCTTCGTTAAAAAAAATAAGCTAATATAAAAGAAACTTCGTAATTTATTTCTAATCATTGTCTGTTTCATAGTGACGATTATCAATTATAAAAGCTTAAATTAATAAAGAAATGATGACAAAAAAGTTAGATATTAATAGATTCTACTAAATTTCTAAAGTGTAAAACTCGGATAAATAAGTATTTACATATTTAATGATGTAACATTATTGTCATAATCAGCGAAGTATTTTATTTTCTTTTAATATTAAAGTATTAGTTCAGCAAGATACATTAATTACTGTATGACTCATACAAGAGAGATGAGAGCGCATTGAGATAAATGAAAAATAAGAAAAAAAATTTTCTTTTGTTTTGGTCACCAATTTTAAAAAGAAATCTAAATTATGATCAATTAGAAAATGGTTTGCTAAGTCTAACTCATAAAAAAAAATTTCCTTATCGTTCATATAATTTTATTTGCATTGTGATTTTCGAAATTCTTTTCTTCGCTCTCTTTTGTGTCTATTTTCTCTATCTTTAATTAAATCTATTATTCCAATCTCAACTAAATTCTCATGTCAACTGTAACATATGTTTGCCGTCTAGAAATTAGTATGTTTATCGAATTTGCCTAGATAGATGATAATCCAAATAACATCATGAAAACTTGTACTTAAAATTCCTCTTTCAACGAAAAAAAAGACATATTTTCAGAGCAAAAAGGAAATAATTTGTATAAACTATCTAGAAACAAATTAGTATAGTTTGAAACAATAATATTATTTGTTACTGCAAGTTGTAGAATGATGACATTGTGAATTTTAAATCCCACTCGTTTGTCTATACTTGCATATTCTAGTGTTAAAATGTGTTTTACATCTAGTATTATCAACAATTATTGTTGCTATTGTTTAAGATGTACTGGTATCTGTGGTATTATTCACTATTGATGGATATGATACGGTCGCAATCGTTTTTCTAAACATTCTAAAGTGGATGTTCAACGTAGAGCGATTGTTTACTGAAAACTACAAAATGTGCAAGTGAACTTTCTGGACGAAGCTCGCACATCCATTATAATCTCATTATTAGACGATTTCATATTCAAAATATTCCTCGATTTTTTTAATCAACTTGTAGACTTCATCTGTATATAGATAGCACACAATTTTAGGATCCACCATATACTTAACGTTGACCGAGAGTTGACAGTTAAAAGGACCGTACGATACACATAAATAAACTAGATTTGTCCTGTAAACATTTTTGCACATGACTTGCGTAAAATTGTTTTCTTTCAAACTAGAACTACTGCTACTAATCGAACAGATTTGTTACGTCTTACACTATGAATTGAATGATACACGCAATTATGTAAAAATTCATGAATATTTTGAATCTCTTCCTAAATAAGCTGTTGCCGCCATGGATATCTCTGATACAAACATATCTGTCGTTTTGCTGAGCGACGAATTTTAAAAATTAGTCTTCATGATGCTACTTGAATCATCATCTACTTACTGCTTAACTTGATGCAAGCAACTTTCACAGGATATATATTGATCCAATAAACAGAAGTGATAGATTTATGATTTTAATATATTTGCAGTAGTACAAAAATGTTTCTTTTCTTTTCCGTAGTTAAAGTACAACACATACTTCTCAAGCGTCGAGGTGAAATTCAAGCGAAAACAAAAACTGCACAGATCCATTTGATTAGAGAATTCAAAACATAGTTTTATGTCCTGGATCTTATCGCTAAAGAGAGAAACGAAACAAATTGTCTCTCTTTTCTTTTTCAAAAAGAAAACTAAAGGTTCATCAAATTGGGAATAAGAAATCCTAAAAATTATTAACAAAATCTTTTTTCTCATAAAGTAAAATTTCTAATTAGAAAAAAAGCTCTTCTTTCCTACCTCCGATTATAAGATCAACAACTTGGGCATAATTTTCTTTATCATCCCAGTGACAATGTATACGATTAACACCGATGTATCCATTTGGTATAACATGAATACGAATAGTAGTAGAATTAACTTGTTCAGTTTGTAATTGAAATACTGGAGGAGTTACAATTGGTTTTTCAATCGAAACGGTGAGTTTCGCTCGTTGTTTATGTAATTCAACAGGACTCGAACAATGAAATATGCGTTCTTTTTCTGTCGAATTCAGTTCTAATTCAAATTTATCTAAATAAAACAAACCCACAACAATAATATTTCTTAACGATATAGTTAAAAGTATAATAATCAAGTGTGAGATGATTGTTATCATGAAACTCGGCTGTCTGATGATCATTGTACTTGTTTTGAGCAATAACAAGATATACCAGGTTAAAATAAATTATTGATTTTATTGAAAACATGTATGCATTGAAAATTGATAAAGTATTGTTATTATATGTTAAAAGGAAATCGTAATAATATCGATTATGATTGTCTGAAATACGGTGATCATGTCTTTTCTCTACTGTTATCTTTATTAGAGTATGTCAATAAGGCTGACATACATACACAATATTTTGTCGATAAAAAATTAAAAGAAAGAGACAAGCATTTTCTTTATCATCGTTGAAATATTTTAACTTCGCAGAATATAGTTGAAAATTACTATTGAAATATTTTATTTTCTCAAATTTCATATTGTATATTCAGCATGCTTTTAACTATATTCATATAACCCAAACGACAACTGTTGCGCATCGTTATACGTAGTCATAGTATAAAATTCAACTTTTTGTTTTGTTTTATATTGACACAAATTAAAATACATAAAAATAAAAAATAAAGAGAGTGAACAAGTAAAAAATCAATCGGTTTCGGACGAAGAATTACAAGTTGTTTTTTTTTCCTGTAAAACTGAAAAGTCACATGTTTTGTTGTATTTTGTTTGTATTCGGGAGTAGCGACGAATGGCGATCGCATACAAAAAAAAATTCGAATCTATCCGAATGGAATACAAATTTGATTGTTTCCAAAAAAATGAACAGTTGGTCATTCGATATTATTTTTTATCAAAATTTGATCGACTTGTTTTGCAATCAATAATAGACATGGACTCATCTATGAATATGACACCCAATGACGTTAGATGTTGTTTACAAATTTCGCTTGAATTATAAGCCAACCTATTAGTAACAATATCAATCGGAAGTGTAGGAGTAAATCTTAAAACAGAATGACAACATTTATCTTGCTAATCATAAGTCTCATGAAAACCAACCCCCAAATGAAAATCTGAATCATTTGTTTCCGATAAATATCGATGAAAAAATCGACCACACAACGAGCACGTCTAGGCAAAGATTTGTACAGTATGAATAATTGCGTATAATTTTTTCGACGAAGTGATGAACAGAAATCAAGAACAATATCAATTTCATTCGATTTTCTTGATGATATTTTTTCTGCATGAATATCAATTAATGTTCGACTTACTCCTACGAATAGTAAAAATAAAAACAACTCATTAAGATGGAAAAAAAACACTTTTTTCGTATCCTACTTTGACAATCACCCAATAACAATGAATAGAGTAAACGATAACTAAGAAATTCCATTAAATGAGTACGATTACAACCACTATCATATAACGTCTCCACTTGTGTTTGACATTGAACAAACTGATCACGATCACCCTAAAAATTGATTATTTTCAAATGGAGTAAAAAAATCTATCTTTTTATTATTATAGTTAAACACCATTTCAAGTGCTAGTCGAGCATTTTCTTCATAGACTAACAGAGCAAAGTCATTTCGTATCGATTGTACTATAAGATCTTGTCGAATACTCTTTAATTGACTACTAATGTATGACCAATCATTATTTAATTGATATTTATTCAACACAAAAGGGAATGCTTGTTCAAGAATAGCTAATGGTCGAATAGTTGGTGGATTTGGAGCCTTCAAACATAAAGAACTAANCCAAAAAATCAAACTTACACTTGTTAGACGAAGATAATTTTTTTCTAATTTTTCACACGTGCCTATTAGAATATCATTTGGTTTGTTGACTGATTTAGTCTATAACAGTATGTACAGGAAAAAGAAATTTTTTAGAATTATTCTTTTTTACAGATTTATTAATTTCTGTTGTCGATTCTTTCGCAAATCGATTTTGCCGTTGCTCTAATCGTTTTCGTTCTTCAGACTCTGAACTAACAAAATATAAAAAGTAGATAATTAAATTATAATTTTAATTTCAAGTATTACTCTTTAGACGAAAGCGATGGTTGCATTGTTTCTTTTGTTTTTAAGTTAATAATTACTATTGAATTTCTTGATTTAAAATCTAGAAAACAATTATCATGAAATTGAACTGTTCGGTATTTATTTATTCAAGATATGTTTCAATCAAAAGTATTTCGACGATTGTTGAGGTAGACAGAAATTAAGTTTAGATTGTAAGACAATGATACGATATATTGAATAGTTGCTGTTTATATATTTTTTATTAATGACAACAACCGTCGATATATAATAATGAACACCTGATCGAGAAAAATTGAACCACGTTCGAATATTTCAATTCGATATTATTATTATTAGTAATTTTTTTCTTTCTAGTAAACAATGGATTAGTGTCCCTTATCACTATACATTACTACAGAAAAGTTATTTCACGGTTCGAAACCTTGCGCAAAATTATGCAGAAATAAATGAATTTTAATTTGACAGGTCGAATTAAAATGTAGATCGATATGAGATCGTAGACAAAATAGTATAAAAAACTCAGTAGTAAACTAAAACTAAGATGTCATAAACTTTTGTGCAAAATTCTAGTTGGTTGATTAAATTCGCCAATCATCGGATGAGCTACTCATCAAAAACCTATACTTCATATATCAGCCTTTTTGATTTAAATTCTAAATTCGGTTAGAGAAAAGAAAAGGAATAATTGTAATTCAACAAGTCATAGCGAAAGAAAATGATTTTTTATTTAAATTCAAAGAAGAAGAAGAGTATTTGCCGATTTCTATTTGCTGCTAGTTCTTTTTTTTGCCTCAGCAGATACCTCATCGTATTTCTGTACGATTTTTTAGAGAGAATAGTATCAGTTACTATCGTGTCTTATTATTGCATAAATTCATATTAATAATACTATGAAGTATATTGATCAGACATAAAAGCTAGATAAAAGTCATTTGATATTCTAGTTATAAATCAAGGAACAATAGTAAGCATCTGCTTTGTTTGACTGCTCAACATGTGTGCGAAAAAGGCAAGAAAAGAAAACAGAACAAGTAACCTGTTCTTGATTATTCATGTGCTTTTTTTCTCTTCGGAAGGACATGCTCGTGTTATCTACACTGATGATTCTTTTTTTCTCGTAGTCGTTTTTTTCCTTCTTGTTCTTCGCGTGTTATTTGATCGCGCTAAAGAGCAATAAAAAACAGCGCAAATGCTTTTTTTTCCTTTCTCTGTCTATTTGTATGCTGTTGTTGCAGAAAAATATCGGGTAAAAAAAACCCGAACGTCGCCCTTGTCGTCGACGGCGACGCAACAAAACGAGTTTATAACAAGAATCAATTGTTTTTTTCTCTTACATTCGTATGTATATTTCTAACAAGTTGATAAAATTATTAAAATCGACCCTTTTCTTTTGAATAAAAAAAGAACCAAATAAAAGCCAGGAATATAGAAAGTTTTCTCTTATCTAGTTGTTATTATTCATGCAGAACAGCGAGAATATAGGTATTTTTTTGTAGTTATGAAAGTTTTTTTCCCCTCATACCATCACCTGGCGAATTAGATTTTCGAACGATTGCTAGATGCATGCATCGCTTCACTGCTTTTATTAATCATTTTTTCCTACNTATATATATATATATATTGAAAGGAAAAAAGGATAAGAATTCATGTTTTTGTTAAGACTTATTAGTAAATGAATAAATCCATGAATCATCATGTTGTTTTTTCCTTCCATTCTTTGGTATCAACGTCATGTAATATTTTCCTTTTAGATTTATTTATTTACTCATCGGAGGATCTATTGATTATTTGACAGAGACACACGCGACGAAGTTGCTCACCTAAATATAAATAAATATATATATATATAAACTTCAACTACCCCCGTATCACTTATCTTTCAATAGAAGTTTTGCATGATATCTCAATAATATATTCCATAGTCAGGTAAAATGATTTTCTTATCTATAATCATTTATGTGAAATAAAATTTTAATCATGCTGCTTTTTTTTTATTATAGAAAAACACACGTTAAAAGAAATATGTGTATTATTGATTTATGATTTTTATTATCAAATGGTGATGCTCGCTATTGTCAGAATGAACCATCTGATGAAAGCAAGCACAGTTGTAACAAATTCAAATTCATCAAACTCAAATGACGAGCATACACCAACACTAGTTAATAACGAAAAAATGCTTCTTATAAATGGAAATTTTTCAGCCGAACCAACAACACCATGTTTTGTATTAAATACACCAAATACTTGTACAAAAAATCAATCGTTTTATTACGACATTCCATGTTCTATGCATACATCAACATTAATGGGTGAGGTTTTTTCTCTCTCTTTCTTTCTTTCTTTAAATTCAATCTACGTATTTATGAAACTGAGTAACATAAAAACAAAAAAATATTTCTAATATTTGCCTAAATAAATGATTGTTGTTTTCTTGTTTCTATTCAACATTTCATTAAACATTAAAAAAAGAGAGGAAATTCAACTATCTATTCCTATAAACTATCTTCGATGATACAGTATTATAAATGTATATCTGCATATATGAATAAATGTAATGACAGTTTGACAATGATTGCCATAAGTAAATATTCAATGTCGATATGGTTAATTTATGTTATCTAACTTTTCACTACAAAAGTTAGTAGATGTCAAGTGCGTGTATGTGCTACTCAAGGCTTTTCTGTTTGTACATATTCTAATAAGATTTCAACAAGTCGATTCATCTTTGTTTATAGAAATAGATTGCTTTCTCTGTTTTTTAGAAAGCAAATGAAGATTAGCATTCTAATCACGTAATTGTCACTCATCACTTTTTGTAGAGAATAAAAAACGATTTCATGCCCTTGGTTATCTAGTTCTTTTATTTATTTCGGAATCATTTTGAATTTTTGGATATTTGTATTAAACAGAAACTAACGAGACAACAACAACAACAACAACAACAACAAAAAACATATCGGTTCAGAATGATAAATAGATCCAAAAGAGATAGAGAGATAGATAGATAGACGATCTGTGTCTCATTAGGAACAATATCAACGCATAAGTTGTGTCTGTTATTTTGTGAGAACGTGAAAGAAAGAGAGAAAGACAACCTTGGTATATAGAATGATTAACAACATAAGCAAGTAGCGTTAGCGATGACAGGCAACGATGCTGACTTAGCCAGTTGTTATCATCTATTCTATTCGAAATGAATATTTATTTCTAATAGCAAATAGTTATAAGTAATAATACATTGTATTCTCTATGTATAAGTACTAGTATTTGTTAATTCAATTTCAATTTTTTTTCCGTTGTTTTATTCTATTGTGTCATCAACAGGTTAATATTTGTTAATGTGTCTGTATTTGAAGATAAGATGATGATTATCTTTTGATTATCATATAGAGAATCTGTTCAAATTCTATTTTTCTTCTTCTCCGGATTTATATTATCGATCTCGATCCGAATGAATATAAAAAAAAAGAAGAAGAAGAAGAAAAGAAAATCCTCGAACTTCTTTCGTATTCGTTGAACTCCTATTACTACCAAGTGTATATAATCCACCTTTGCGATAGAGAAAGAATTGTAAAAGGGCGTGTTTGCGCTGAGCTTGCTGCTTTTGTTGACACGAGGTCTTAGCACAACGAGGACAATTTGCTCGTTTCTTCTGCTTTAATTGATGTTACTACAGCTCTTTTTTGGGTCGATCGAAAAAGAAAAGGTTTCATCATCAAGTAGAATAGCACCAGCCGAATAGAAAAAAGGAGAACGAGAGAGAGAGAGAAAGAGAAAAGAAGGGACACACAAAAAAAACTTTTATCCGTCATTATCATTCAATTGTAATCGGTCGTTCATTCGGTGTTATTTCCGTTGACGAACTAGAAACAGGTACGTCCGATGATTTCGATCCAATATTATTAAAAACAGATGGCGAAAATATTGTCCATGATGCTTGTGTAAAATACGAAAATGGTTCACCGATAGATGGTTTGAGTTCGTTCAAATTGAATTTATAAGTAAATGGATTGTAGAGGAATTTCATATCGTTATTTAATGTTGCTGAAACAATTAATGATAATGGATTCGATATGGGCATAACTTTTTCTTTTTCTCTTGTTTGTGTTAAAAATAATGGCGCGTCACCTTTTCTTTTGAATCAATGAGAAGTTTTTAAAACTATATTAAGAGAATAGAATTTATTCTCATGCATTCTTATGATCAAATAAACGTGCTTTGAGTTAAATTGTTAGTAATTCTCATCTATACGTAGGCTCGATCATCTATTGATTTGACAGCTCATATCAAAAACATCTAATCGATCTTATTCTTTTCATTTATTCCTTCTTTTATTATAATTCTCACACCAAAATAACAATACGTAATATTTTATACCTTTAGACACCCAATCACCAAGCGTCCCAGTATTTACTCAATCGCTTGGACAATCTCAGCCTCCTACATTATCAGATTCATCGTCGTCTATTGATACAGTAGCATCTCGTCAAACTTCTTCGAATCAAAGTTCAACAACAACAACATCATCATCATCATCATCATCCTCGGCTTCATCAGTAGTTGTTACTAGTTGTTCAACATTATCAAACGTTGTTGATGCATCGTCAATATCATCATCATCGGATATCCATGACGATAGAAAAATGCAATTACCACGTAGTTTAATTAGTGAAAATAAGCTATTTCCATTAAATCTACAACTAAAAAAATCTATTCCTCACATAATAACAACGTCGCCGTCGTCAGTGTCATCAAAAACATTAATTGAAAATTCAAATTCAAATTTAAATGATTCAAACACGAAAAATGATCTTGATGCAGCAAATGTTAATGATGAAATTCATTCACTATTAACATCTAATCCAGTTGCTACCGATTATAATATCAATCCGTCGAACAGTACAACATCAGTATCAAATTCTATAACAGTAGCGTCATCAACATCAGCAAATGAGACAACAATGAATTATGTTGATCAATCTCATTATGTTTCCTATGGAACACATCAAGCACCTCCGTCCTATCATGAAGTTCTAGTTAAACCGCCAACAACTATTAATGGTTTTATGCCAACAATAAATTTAAATGGTAACAGTCTTTCATATGTAAAATCAGCGGGAGCAAATGATTGGACAAACAATTCAACTAATACATTTAATATACAAACGCCAATAATATCATCTTGTGTTAAAAATGAACCACAAGATTATCCAACAAATGCTACTGGTCAACCGATACATTTTATTAAACCAAAAAGTTCTCCAAATCGACCATCGAAAACTCCGTTACACGAAAGACCATTTGCATGTCCTATTGAATCTTGTCCAAGAAGATTTTCAAGATCGGATGAATTAACAAGGTATATTTAAGAAACAAAATGTTAACTTGATTCAAAAAACGATTGATCAGTAAAAAGAGGAAAAAAAAAGCATCCCAGTTTATCCAAACAATTTTTGATTTTTAAACGGAAAAACCTTTACACTCATTTTGATAGTCAAATTCTAGAAAATGATCTAAAATACTAACAATAGATTACGAAAGTGACTAATCTTTGATATGTATTCAAAAGTGTTACATTTTCGATACTATTGTTAAGCTTGATAGTCTTTTATGTCAAATAGAAAAATGCTTTTCATCATTAACAATGGTATTTTACATTTATTACCTCATCGTATCATTTGAGAGAAATTTCCTATTTGCCTTTTAAATTTATTGTTATATGTGACTTTCTTCTTCGTAGGCATATTCGAATTCATACTGGAGATAAACCATTTCAATGTAAAATTTGTGCTCGAGCATTTTCAAGATCCGATCATTTAACAACACATATTCGAACACATACCGGAGGTAGGAAGAAAAAACACATAAAGGAAATTAAATTGATAATTAAATTTTACTATTTTTAAGAAAAACCATTTTCTTGTGATACATGTGGCCGTCGTTTTGCTCGATCTGATGAACGTAAACGTCATGGAAAAGTTCATCAGAAAAATCGTAATGCTAATATTATGCATCATCCATTGACAAAATCACCGCAGCAATTCAATTCATTAATTTTACCAAATGGTTTGATTCAAAATATGAATGACGATGATCAAACTAACGATGATATTGCTGATGATGTTGATGATAGCTCATCACAACATAGTGGCAATGGTCTATCGGAACAGCAGCAGCAGCAGCAGCAGCAGTTTTTATGCCAACCACATCCAGTTCATCTGCAAGCACATTGGGGATGATTATATATGTTTACATATAAGAATCGTGTTTTTTATATTTTGTTTGAAATAATTATTATATTGACACTCAGATAGGAAAAAAATAAGAAATATTCTTTGAAAGAACAGTGACTTGTATTCTGTTTTTCTTTGTGAGTGTAGAGACAGTGATATGATCAAATAATGTGTTCTTCGTTTTTTCTTTTCTAATATCTTCTTTATTCGTATGTACAGTACATCTCGCAGTGAGCCTATTCTGTTTTTGCTTCTTTTTGTTTCTGTTTTCTTTTGTGTTGATATTTTAGTTTTTGAACATCGTGTATTTTCGCAAAAGCTCTTGTTTTCAACTGTTTTCTACTTCATTATATACTGTTCTGTCACAGTCATTATCATCCTTATCATCATCATCATCACCACCATCATTCTTATTCGTTTGAGTTTGTATACGTATATACATAGATTTGTTGATATACTTTCGTTAACCATCATCTATTTGCTTGGTTATTTCTTTTTTCAACACCTCTCTCTCTCTATCGTGATGATGAAATGAAATCATCGTCTCTATTTTTTTGTGTTCGCAGAACTGATATAACAAAAAAATGTGTGAAAAAATTAGAAGAAGAAAGAAACTAAAAACAAAAGAAAATTCTGAATATCTTTACCTTTAATTAATTAAATTTTTTCCAACTTTGTTAGCAACGTTACCATAAAAAAAAAGAATGTTATTCTATATTTGACGAGGAATCAGTGTATGTTTGTGAATCAAAATGTGGTAATTGAGGAATGTCAGATGATGATGATGAATGATGAGGCTCTGTTGTATTTAACGAAGCTTCTAATGAGTTTGTTGTTTTAACTGGTGGATATGAAACAAGATTATTACTTGAAGGTACACCCGTTTGTTGTTGTTGTTGTTGTTGTTGTATGGTTGTTCGGGAAAATAACTGTTGCATCCAATAATTGTTGAATATTGATGTTGGCGTTCGTTGAATCGATGGAATTATTGCTGTTCGACACATAGGACAGTTGGAATGGCGAAAAAGCCATTCTGTTAAACAATTTACATGAAATACGTGATGACATATTGGCAATTGTTTCACTTCGGATAGTGGATCGAAATTTTCAAGACAAATAGCACACGATGGATTCACCGAGAGATTGGATGGAGTCACTAAAAATTTTATTAGAATTTAAATTGATATTGAAAAGAAATAACAAGTGAAGCTATTTTTGTGAGACTTTTCTATATTATCCCAGAGTTCTTTAAATTCTAAATGATGATTAATATAAACATTAGGGAAAAAAATTTGAGCTTACTAGTTAAAATAGGCAACTGATTAATATCATTTCTTCTTAGAGGTATAGTACCGATGTCTTCATTTAACAATTGTATTAACAATTCTGGATTCAAATTTTCTGCATTTTGATCAAAAACAACGAATTGTAATGGTGACCGAACAAGAGTCATGCTTGGTTCAAACTGATTGTTTGATGGTTGCCCTGATGGTAATCTATCGATATCTAATAATGATATATGACGTGTTTGAGTATTGATAACTTGCAATGGAAATAAATCAAGAGCGGGAATATATCGATGTCTTGGTAATGAATGTGCTACACGTTTAATACGTCGTGGCGGTCTACCGCGACGAGGACGTTGTGGTAGCAAAGGGGGTTGTGGCTGAGACATGATCATACTCAATAATATATTACCAAATAATTGTATATCATTAGCATTATTAAATAGATTTTGAAATTCATGATTTACAGACACTTGTTGATTATTATCTGATAATTGCTCTTGTCGAGTATTATCAGATGTTGATTGATTATCGTGAATTTCTACAGGAATTTCGTCGAGCAATTCTGATCGACACTGAATGCACATTGCTCTATTTGTATTTATTGTACTGCAATTTTGACATAAATAATTCGATGTAGGAGAATTTTCGCTGGGATTGGACATTAAATAGAAATAAATATAATAATAATAATAATAATAATTATAAAACAAAGCGCCATAAATTTACTAGTAATAGTCGATATTCCCATTTCTTTTTATAGAACCGTCACAAAATCTAGATGAGAGACAAAGCCGCTTTGTCTTCCGGAATCATCCTTAAGTTCTTGTAGACGACTATTGATTCCTTTCAGCAGTTCTGTTCCAGTGTATAGTTTTCCAAGTGACAAAGAGCTGCCATAGATTTTATTTACATACTGGATACAAAAATGCATGTTTATTAGTCTAAGCAAGTCAGATCAAATTGTGTGCTGCACTTTTCTTTTTCTTTTTCTGTAGGATAATCTTCCATTTAAATTATATCTGAGAGTACAAGAAATTTCATTCATAAAGATTATTTTTTGTTTTAGAAATATATATAACATTGTATAAAAGATTCGCACGTTCGTTTAGGTATAAAATCTATTTGTATTTCAGATTGAAAACATTTATTTTTGGAAAAGAAAAAAGCACTTGACTTCTCAATATGTACGATTCTATTTAACTTAGTATTGATTCGGTTTTTATTTTAAGAAATGAAATCATATTAAAATGCCACCTGAAACTTGACAACTATTAAGATGAATCGAAATAGTTGTCAATAGAACTATGATTGAGAAAATTTGGTTAGATTAGAAAATTATCATGTATATCGAATATCTTCAACTATATAGATGAGATGACTCAAAAAGTCACACAACTTAGGCCTAATTATCTCTGTAATTATTCAGATCGAAAAATCAGATAGTAAGATCTTATGTCTAATTTTTCGGTGTGGGAATATCAGAATAAGTCTCAATGGATGAAGTTCAGAAAATGTACATATTCTATCTTTCGTATATATATTTATCTATTATTGAGAAATTATGAGTTATATTCTTCTATTCGATAGTTCTATGTAATTTTTGAGAGACACAAGTAGCGAAAATTTTTATCAAACTTTTTGTTTCTATATAAAATCTTGCAAGATTGGGGGAAAATGAACTATGTTTTTATTGTATATAGATCGGATGCAGATGGATTATTAAGAAAGATTATAAAAATATTGAAAGAAGATCCTCTGATTAGATCATTCACGAAGGTCGAAGCACATCATATACTTCATTGATTGTATCAGGACTCACAATTTTCTTTCATGCATACTACATATGATCTCTTGGCAATTATTTCGGCGAGAGTTGTTTTCTTCTTCTGTATTCATGCACGTAAGAATAAGCACGAGAGATCTAGTTTTTCTTCCTTCAGTGATAGTTCAACGATATTTTGTAAGGAATATTTATGATTTGGAAAAAAAACACTAATATAAAAACATAAATTCTGGGAAAAGTGCGAATACTAAATTGCATGTGTTCAATGGATTCGAAGATAGTTTCAGAAAATATATTTGACTTATTCAAAAGTTTAATGCTTTAAACCACATTCTTCATTTCATTCTTTGAATTTATAAGTGAAGAAAACTGATTTGTCGCTAAATTATAAAGTTTTTCTATAATTTCAGATACGCCTGAGAATGATTCAGATAGTAGGATCCTACCGGATTCGTGTCAGTATCTTATCTGATATAGTATGGATTTTATTGAACCGACAAAATCTTGATGGTGTGGGCGTAGGACCTACAATCGGAGCCCTAGTGTTGGAATCCGATAGGTTCCAGTGTCGGAATTTAACGAAATTCAACATAAGCATTCGACCCATGTGTTCTGTTGATACCATATGCTTATGTATTGGTGATTAAGAAAATTGTTTTTTTGGCGGATTCGTTAGTAGGTTCTAGACCAGGAATCTGATCGGATGTTGTCGACTTGTCGGATCCCATGAGATCAGATAGGATTCATTGTCGGATTCATTCACCTTGGTAGTACTAATATGCACAAGGAGTGCTCTGAGATCAAGTTTTGATGTTTCCAGTTAGGCAGTGAAATTTATTTTTTAAAATAGAATTCTTACAAAACTACAATAAATAATCTAACAAACGGAATACAAATTATTTTTATCGACTATAATTTATCATCTTTTTGAAGTCTTTTAATTAAAAGATGAAAAAACCGAAAGCGCACAATTAAAAACGGATGAAGATTATTTGAAGTAATCGTATCGAAAGATATTACGAGAGTTTTTGCAATAGTTAATACAAAAGACTAGTACAGGAAACAAGCAGCCAAACATAGCGTGAGTTGAGATTACTTTGAGTTATATTCATCAATGTTTTAAGCAAGGAGAACCAAAGGAACAGCAAGCGTCTAGCAGCACACTGATAAAAAAATCCGGGTATATGATTTACCTCTGCACTTAAAAAAGTCGCCATTAAACCCTTGAAGGATTTATTTCTATGTGATGAATCCTTTTAGCGTTTATTAGTCGAAGAGTTTATGAAAACTCAAGGGGTATATGATGGTACAAAAGGATTCATTATTCTACGATTTTAAGATAAGAGTATATCCTTCAACGGATGATAGTAGATTGTTGTTCGCTTTCAAGGTAGGAGTATTTTATTCTTCGTTATCGGGTTTACTATTTTCCTTTTTTCGTTAAAATGGTACATCATTCTGCCTTTCTGGGTAGAGTAAGCCACCCTTTCTCAGAAACAGGGCATTATTCTACGCCTAAGGGTAGATTCTGCTACCATTTCCTGCTAACGGTTTAGTATTCCACGTTCAACACTTGATTCATCTACATCTTAACAAAAAGGGTTTAGCACTGTACGTGAATGTTCGATTCTATCCTCTTCATTGACCAGGTTTTTTTATTCTACTGAAAAATATCAACTTATCTATACCTTAGCATATCAATGGATAGTTTCATCGTCGGTTGAGGGTTGATCCTACTTCGCTTTTGTTGAAAGAAGTTTATTGCTCATAGTACAAGGGTTGACCTTCCCGCTCTTTCGTTCAAAGGGCTTATCATTCTACATACAGAAATTGATTGTTCTACTGTTAGATCAGAAAGATTTATTACTCTACGCACAGAGGTTGATTATTTTATCTTTGCGTCAAAAACGGTTTCTTAGGGTGTCGGTGTGAGTGTTTGGGTCTGGTTAATGTTATTTCATGCAGTCACCCACGTGCTAGCTTCATGAAAAGAAATAGTAAGATGCCCATCGTATTTTTTTGCACTGGTCAAAACCGAAAGGAAAATATGGATCACTTATTTGATAAACTTGTGGTGTACATGTATTAGCGTCAGTGATGGATAACACTAACGCTAAACGATGATTAAGATGCGCCTTCTAGTCTAATTGGCTTAGGACAACTGCCCGGGTAGCAGGAGGTGTGGGTTCGATTCTGTGACGATTTCTGATAGAAGAGATGCCTGTGTTGATGGTATTACACTTTATTAAACTCTTCCAATCATAAATCGCATCGATTACATATAAAATACACGTTTAAATACTCAACCATTTGAGAGAACGAAGGAGAATGAGAGATAAAGACACATTTCAAGGACAGAAGGATACAGGCAATATATGTGATGAGAAGAAATGACACCTTAAGGTCAAATACAATGCACAGACCACACTCGAACGGGAGCGTTACACTCTCGTGTGGAATTTGGATGCTCTCCGCATTTATCGTTACAGATTCCAACGAAGGTCATCTTTTTCGTCGTTCTGCCACAACATCAGTGACACTGGTTGTCTCTTTCGCTCTTTATATATCTCTCTTTCTTTCCTTACATATTCCTTTCATTATACCTATATTAGAGCTTACAACATGAAGCAATATTTTGTTATGCGAAAATAAGAAGTACCGAAATTAGAGTCACACTCCATTGACTCAGGTAAACATTTTATGTTGGAAAAAATAAGAAAAAATATGCAAGGCCTAGACATAAACAAAGTAATACTTCATGCAGACTCGCATTAAAAAATTAACATTTTGATATCGATTGGTAAGTGGTCTTATATTCGATTATCGATATTTCTACATGAGCGAAGTGTTTGATTTTTACAATATAGCAGTGTAGATAATAATTACAGCAAAAATGACAAAAGATAAATATGCATTTTTGTGTTTAATATGAAGATATTGAAAAAACGGAAATAGAAAGCGTTACAGAGGCCCCGCTGTAACTTAAATCAATTCACAAAATAGAAATTTATGTTTCTATTTAACCAATCAACAATAAATTTCCTATTTTCAATTCCTAATCTGAATCTTAATCTTTTCTTTATTATTCTTTTTTTCCTATTTATACTGTACAAAAAATACACATAAGAGAGAAGAAAGAAAGGAAGAAAAGGCATTTGTTTCTTCGGCTAGACTATTTTGTAAATAAAGGTGATGGTGCATCATTCTATAAATGCACTTAAATTCTAGTCGAAGAAACGATGCCATTATTTACGTCGTCACGCACAGGAGGAAAGAAGACACAATGGAGAGATAAGAAGAGAGAGAAAAGAAGGAATGAAAAGGGACGGTTGACGTATGTGCTTCTCGAGCTGGATTGCACATATAAGAAACACAACACGTATAAAGACGAAACAAGAACGTATAAGAATAAATAAATAAATAATTTGTTAGAGTACTGGCTCATTCTCAAAAGAGATACGTTTTTCTATATAGTCTGCTTTATTTTCTTAAACATAATACTTAGTGCTTTCGTATAACTACACCGAAAAAAAAGGTTCCATGCGGAACCTTTTAAGGCCAAAAATGGTTTCGTGTGTGCTACGGAACTTAAAAATAGTTTCGTACATACTACGGAACTTAAAAAAGGTTTCGAGATTTGCAACGAAATCTAAACCTTTTGAAGGTTTCGTAGACTTTCGTCAAAACCTTAAAAAAAAGTATCCTAGACTCTTTATAAATCTTTTGAAAGCATCTTAGGTCCATACAAAACCTCTAAGAAGGTTTCGATTTCGTTGCAAAATAAGTTCCGCGTGGAACCTTTTTTTAGTGTACTGAATGAATCTCATAGCTACTTAATCAAATGCATAGCTACCGAATGAATATCATAGCTACCGAATGAATCCTATAGTTACGGAATGAATCTTATAGCTATTTAACGAATCTCATAGCTAATTAATCAAATTGCATAGCTACTGAATGAATATCATTACTTTGTTTATACGACAAAATTCAAACAAAACATTTTGTATTCGCAATGTAAATGTATATAGAGTTCATCAGAAAAATCAAATATTTATGATACCAACATTATTAATGATATAAAAGAGCATGGGGGTTGAAAGGGATGTATCAAAGAAAAAGTGAAGATTTTAATAGTTGACACGAAATAATCGAAATGCTTCAAATTTGAGTTTCTATTACATTTCTGATTACTTTCAAAATGTTTGATTTTATGTTGTTTATTTTTATTAAGTTTCATCTAACTGTTTCTCAGATAGATTCAAATAAAATAATTTGTGTTCAAAATGAGAATCTGTATTCGATTCAGTAGAATATTCAAATATTTATGATATTGGAGGTATTAATGATATAAAAAAAAGGAAGTGATACGTTATAGGCTTTTTTGGGAAAATGTGTGAAAACATATTAATAAGGTTTGTTTATCATTTGTACACTCTAAAAAAACAGGTTTTTTACCGAACCTAAAAAGGTTTCGCATAAAACCTCTTCAAAACAATTTAAAAAAAGGTCCCGTAGCAATGGTTTCGTACAAAACCTATCCAAAGCAATTCAGAAAAAGTTTTCGTAGAAATGGTTTCGTACAAACTGATTTGCACGAAACCTTCTTCTAATTGTCCGCTCCGCCAAATTTCTTTTAATCTTCGGGTGCCGAACGCGGTACCCATACCATTTCCAGTATTCCTCAAAATCCAAGTATGATACATATTCAAATCAATCGAACGTAAGTGGATACCGTCTATAGAGCAATTTTCTTATATCCATGTAAACGGTTATTCTATAAACTATGTTCATGTCCTTTTGATTGATTTGAATGTATGTCTTTCTTGGGTTTTGAGAAACACTGGAACTGGTATGCATACCGCGGTTGGCACTCGAAGATTAAATGAAACCAAACGAGAGATCTTCATAGTTGAAACAATCTATAAAATAGAAATAGAAAAAAATAAGTATAAGCACTTCACAATTTTAAACTTACCCCTTTATTTCCTCACTTGAATCAACCTACAATAAAAAAAAAATGAAAAAATGATGAAGTTTCAAAAGGTGAAACTTACCAAAAAATCGCATCCACACATTAACCTACAATAACAATATTAACAAATTTAATAAATTCATACGATCAAGCTTACCTAAAATTCCACATATAGATCAACCTAGAAAACAAAAAATTAAACCAATTCATGAGACTTCATAACATCAAACTTACCCCGACATTGCATCTTTCGAAGAATCAATAATTAAGCTAAACAAATTTGTCTTATTTTTCCGAATCAAGTTTACTTAAAATCCTAATATGAGTGAATCTATAATATAAAAAATATATTAATTAATTTTCAACATCTCAAACTTATTCACGAATTTTACCTGCAGTTGAAATAAAAACCTACCTTTACAGCTTTTGACTTAGCGACGCACCGATTTTCTCACCAATGGGAACTCGACGCGAAAAACTGACTACATATTCGGTTTGCTGGACCTCGATAACCTATTGCAAACTTACCTCAGAATTTAGCTCCAACTTGAAATAAAAAAGCCACATCTACAACTTTTGGCTCTGGGAGTGACCGATTTTCTGACCAATGGGACCTCGACGCGAAAAAATAACTACATATTTGGGTTGTTGGACCTCGATAACCCAAATGAAAGTGTCGTGAAAAGAGATAAAGCTCTTAAAGTAAGGCAGCCACTACGATACATTGTTTTGACTTGCGCGCATGGAAAGGTTGGAATTTTTAATGTTTTTGGTGGGCGCCTCTTTATAGTGGACTTAATCAGATCCATCCTGACGTGAATACTGAACTCGGCATGATTGAAAGAAAGTAAGACCACTGTCCGTATGCTGCAGAAACATTTACTCTTTCATGTTTTTATTGGAAATATATGAAAAAATTTAACGGAACCATTGCGATTCAGTATGAAATGCACGAAACCCTCGAATAACGTTGAACCTCTGAAGCGTTTTCTTCGAAATGCATTAAATCGTGTAGCCAACCAGAAAATTGGAAGAGTTGCTGCCAAAAAATACAGATCCTATGGATGCTCAACGACACTACCCATGGCTTCGTGTAAGATGCACCAAACTATAAAGGCATATAAAATCTGTCGAGAAGTTCAGCGCAAAAAAGTACTAAACCTTTGGATTATTAACGACGTTATCGGTAGTTCCGTGTCAAAAAAGCTGAACTGATTTTTTGATAAACGAAGTCGACAATGGGTCTGTCGGGATATTAGGAACCCTAGGTCATTTTAGGAGACTATGTTAGGTTCGGTGGATGAGGTACGAAACCTTAGGTCATTTTAGGAGACTATGTTAGGTTCGGTGGATGAGGTACGAAACCTTAGGTCATTTTAGGAGACTACACTGTAAAAAAAAGCGCAGAATAATCAACCCTTGCCCTTGATTTNCCTTTTCATAAACTCTTGAGGGGTTTATGAGGATGGCATATACTCTTGAATTGTTCATGATCCAAAGGGTTTTTGAGCGTAAGGGTATTTGAAGAAGCACAGGGTATATGGAGCTCTTTTAAGGGCATATATGTCCAACTTGAAACTTGAATTCAATTGAAAATTGAAATTTTCAACTTTTAAACCAATAGCATTCTGAAGAATGGTGACTCACATATATATCGCCATACGTTGAAAGTTGAAAGTTGAAAATTTCTATTTTCAACTGAATTCAAGTTTCAAGTTTGACACTACTGTTTAAGGGTTTTGCATTTCATATTTTAAGGAAAGCAGTTCATTATTAAACGATTAGGGGTAGATTAATAAACGCATTTTTCACAAACGTTTCCAATTCAGCAATGAAGGGTAGATTATTATTCGGTTCAAAGAGAGGGTTTATTATATTATAATACGCTAGAGGGTATATTACTATTAGCTGCTGTTCAAAAGGGTATATTAATCTACACCTAAGGGTAGGTTATTGTACTGTTTCAGACAGTTTTTAACAATCATTTATACTTTTTCTCCATATCTTTTATATTCAAAGATATTTGTTAAAAATGATGCATCACATATTAACTTAAATTTTTACCAATAGTGTTTTCTTGTTTATATTTAGATCATCATGATTCGTTAATAAAATTTTGCAACCAACTTTTCATCTTAATTGACTAGCATCCTCTTAATAATCTGCTGTCAAGTATCAACATGTAAGTATTATTAACCATTTCAATTCATATTGCTTATATTCATGAAATATTCATGAAAATTTTTTTTCAGGTATGAATCTATTGTTATTTTATAAGTAGCTTCTTCTCAGATGGACAAGAACACATATTAAAACTTTAAATCCGTGCTTTTATATCTTGATGAATTACTTTCTGATCATACCCAAATATCGGAACGTTAGCACGTAAGTGCTATTTAGAATTTCTTTTATCTCTTTTCTATTCGAAAACATTTCTTAAAAAGAACTTACCATATGATCAATATGCGTTTCCATTAATAGTGTTATTTTGCTTATTTAGATTGATACAACTAATGGAATAAGCTCCTCACAAAGATTTCCCCCTTCATCCATCTGTATTATTTCATCGTTTTATGTCAACCACAAATATGTGAGTAT
>OENM01002111.1:0-21686 GCA_900239745.1 Rotaria magnacalcarata | reverse complement strand
GGAGGAAAGGAAAAGACTACTAATATAACTGAACGTTAGCGGTAATAGAGGGACCTCTATTGACGCTAACACAAAGCTGTAAACTTTTAAGATTTAGCCCAATAACATTCGTCGTTGTTGCATCTTCATTTTGTTCATTATTATTTTTATTTACATTTATTTATTGTTTTAATTCACGTTTATAAACTTCATTACAACTAGTAACTAAGAAATCATATGTATGACGAATAGTGGCGTAACCAAGGTAGGGCTAGGGGGGGGAGGGCTCAGCCCTACCACCGGTGTTAGCATCATCAGCTGAATCCTTTCACAAGCCCTATCACCCCACAGACCTCGGTAACCTGAGCCCTACCACCGGATATTTAAGCGTTGCTGAGCCCTACTATCGCCAAAATCCTGGTTACGCCACTAATGACGAACAAAATCTTTCACAAAACTTGATGCACAAGATGGAGAACTTAATTCTTGAATTTAAAATTATTTTAGAAATAAATTTAAAATTTTATTAAGTATATGATTTACTAAATAGTTTAATGCTTATACAAAAATTAATGGGTGGGTATGTGGGTATGGATAAATGGGCGACCAAAACGCACACAAACATCCACATCCTGATTGGATTAAATTTATCTGAGAAAAGCTAGTAGGCCAATTTCTTTTTTGATAAGATTCTTTTAGTTCATTCAGTAGCGAAGATGTTATATGCAACTAACGGGTGGATCGAAAGTTTTCGCACAAAATGTTTGCTCATTTTTGGCCCACTCGAAAATATTTCAGACGAGTCGAAAACTATGGATTAGAACCAGAATTTTGTGCTCTTTCTGAATATGAGCTTGGACATTTTTTGTCAGTTTTTGTTCGAGAGTAGTGAGGAAATCTTTGAAAGGCCTGAAAAATTAATTTGGACGACGTATAAACAGCTTTTTCTAGCCCATATATGTCCCTTTAGGAAGATGCTAAAAGTTATCGGGCACGGTATTTTGTTAGAGCGGACACTTATTTACAAAATGGGATATTGAATTAAGTTGTAGCTTTAACACAAGTGAAGTTATATGTATTTTGTCAGAAGCTCCTTTTTGTGAAAAACGTCTTTTTGTCAAAAAGTCGATTTCTCATAAATTAGGGTATAGAAAAAACAAAAATTGAGAAGTCTTGCCTAAAGACAAAAAAACTCAAATAGTACATTTTGTAGTGCAGATTTCGCTCTACCAGTTGATAGAGTAATAAAGGTTCCAACTTTTAGTTTCGAATCGCAATAGTTAAAATATAAAAAAGTGTGAAAAAATTTCCCGTCCAAACAAATTTTTCAGGCCTTTCAAAGATTTCCTCACTACTCTCGAACAAAAACTGACAAAAAATGTCCAAGCTCATATTCAGAAATAGCACAAAATTCTGGTTCTAGTCCATAGTTTTCGACTCGTCTGAAATATTTTCGAGTGGGCCAAAAATGAGCAAACATTTTGTGCGAAAACTGTCGATCCACCCGTTATTCAATATTCATACTGTCAACGTGTATTACTCAACTTTGTTGAACAGATTGAAATTCAAAACAATTGATTTATTATGAGACTGTTGAAAGTGTTGTAAACAACATTGATATCTATTATATTTACTAATAATTCGATGACGAATTTAAATAAATGTAAAAATGAACAATGAGAAATTAATTTTCATTGTAGAAACTAAATTTTATTCTATTTTCAGTTTATTTTCTGTAAATTATATAAAAACTAACATGAAAGATAATAATGATGAGAATGATCGTTTTCCATTCAATGGCTCATTTCCCCAACAAATGGAGGTGAGTATGATTATTGGTCTTGTCTTAAACGTCCATCTCCATGTTAATTATTAAAATTATATTATCTCCATGAAGATAAATAACTTCATTTTTGGTTTTTATTATCTTCTTTTTTCCAATGGAATATTTCCCTAGAAAAATTAATAGAATAAAATACTGTTTTGAATGATTTTCTTTCATCTTCATGTATTTCATGTGCATCAACAACAGCTGATTCATCAACATTAAATAATATAAAGAACATCTCATGATATTAAATACTTTGCAACATATATACAGACATTTGTTTTTTTTTCTTTTCATTTATTTTCAGATAATAATTAACTATGATTACAATAAATATCCATAATCATGGACTTCTCAAATATGTGATGCATTTTCTGTTAGTCGAAGGAAAAGTCTTAGTAAAACTAAACATATTTATCATTCTTCATTAGTTAATGATTTAACATTACTATATCTAATTAATATTAAATATTCAGACAATAATATTGTTCCTCAATCAACTATGATCCATAAATGAATTTACACAGATAGATGAAATTCTTTATTCATATTTATGACATATGGCTGATAAATATTTACAATCTGAAGTTGATTACAATAAACTATTTCATTCATAGTTAAATATTTTTCAAAATAAAACAAGTGGTTTATCATTAGATCGCTTTTCAACTAGACTAATACAACATAGTCCATTGATTGATTTTGAAAGTCTTATGAAGAATTCTTATAACTTAGCAATGAAATCGTCTAGAGAGACGTTGACTTTCTATCAAATTATTATCTTAACAGTTAACATGTAATAGGAATATTTCGCATAGTATTGCTTTCAAAATGATCATTAGAAAATTCTCATATACAAGAGCTCATTGATATTCTGAATAGAAAATATTCTAATTTTAAAGTTGTTATTCATCTTGGGGCGTGGGTGTGGAGTCTGAAAAGACCGAAGTCCACACCCACAGGAAAATTTTTAGAAATTTTTCTATAGTTCGGAGAGATACTTTTGTTTTTACGGTAGATTCTCCATCTCTAGTCATGACAATAATATATTTATAGATGTTTTTCTTGTCGTATCGTCGAAAAAAAAGACGTTTATACAATCTTATATTTTAGTAAATAATATAATATCATATTTATTATTTTCAATTACCAACCTTCAATTTAGAATTTTGATAAAATAATTACCTATTATATTATTCAATCCAAAAGAACGAGAATATTATAATTTACAAAATTTATAGAACTGGACAGTATGATGAACTAGAGAAGAAACAATCGGTATTAATGATAATGATGTTTATTGAGCCACTTCATCAGTTCATTCGTGCCTATGTATTAATATGAATATATTCTTATTTATTTAACACAATAGATGAGAGAAAGAAAGGATATAATTCATTAATCATCACACAAAATTGCAAAATTTGCATAGATATACAAACTATCAGCCGTTTTTATACATCTAGACTCTAAGAACTAAACAAAGAATGGTACAATACATAGAACATCCAATAACATATATGTTGAAAAGAAGTCTATATTTATTTTTAAAGTTTTCAAACAAAGCCTGATACTTCGAACGTACCATCGTATGTGTGAATGCCTGTTAATTTGTCTCCACCACACCAGACTATCATTTGTTGCATCTGCCACATGACTTCCAAAATCCACGAGATTTGTTCGCTCGATGTCGATGTTGCAACGAACTTGATCAACCATCGGTAGATACTCATTATTCGATGAGCTAAAACGTGATTACTCACAGTAGCATAGTTCGAAGCAAGTACTCCGTTAACAACGATAGTGCCAGATTCAGTGAGTGGAGCATAGTATCCTTGTTGCTTTGTCAATTGAATACTGATAATTTCACCAGGAATTATTTGATTATTATGAATGACCTGTACACGTTCGCCGATACGAAAATATCCTGCGAAACGAACGTTGTTAGAATCGAAATCAAAGATAAGATGATTGGGAGATACCATAAGTGTCGACGACGAGTTGAATGCGACTGACTGTATCTCAATTGCGAGAAAATCGAAGAGACTGTTACGTTTTGCATGAATAAAGCCAATGATCGGTTCATGAATGTTGTGTTTGTTGACAAGTACTCGATCACCAATCATAATGTCTGATAGCGCTTTGAAGCTACCATCATCAAGAGCAATTTGGCTTGAGCCAGGAAAGCATTTAGGCTCTTGTGGTATTGATACGCATGTGTACGTCATGCAAGCATTCGTTGAGATTTGTTCACACGTACAAGTCGAATCATAAGTTACTGCAGTGTTGGCACCAGCTGTGATTCTATTCATCAAAATGAAGACAAATAAATCAAACATCAACGACGACATTTGACTATCAACGGTAGGTTTTATATTGTATTCTACTAAAGAATAAACTTGACAACTGCTATTGATTCAAATGTTTCTTTACATGCACTTAATTTATCTAGCAATAATGACAAAATAAACATAATTATCATCAAAGAGAAATTTATTTTAATACAATAAATTAAGTCACTCGAACTATAGCTTGTAATCATCTTGGAATACAAAACATGGGGAAGAGAGTTAGCTTCCTTACTTGTTTTATGATGATAGATGAGCGGAACTAGTTTTGGAAAACTGACGAGACCGGGCCCAGTCTATAAAAATTTAGTCCTCTGGAATAGTTACTTAAAAAAAAATAGATGTTAAGAAAGTCAGGACGTTCCTCATAGATTTTCGTACAATAGCTCTTAAGATTTTTTTTATGAACTGCACATATCTCCGATCTTTCCGACTGTTTCAATTTTTTTTGAAAAGCACTGATTTTTACAAGACTACCATATCAGGACTGAAAAACATTGATTTCGCTGATGTCTATTCATGATACTGCTGTGGAAGATAATATGTACAATTGCCAGGTAATATACTGCATTGATGAAATTGGTACCAGTTATAATTACACCTCAAACCGGTAAAAAACTAATTAATACTGTGCCGATATTGATGACACGCTTGGATGATTCTTCTTCTGTTTTCTTTACATTGTTCTAATATATATATTTATCTCCTCTCTCTCTCCTGTATATACGTGTGCTATGTATGAAGTTGTTACACTCTGGATATGTGAAGAAGCGAATAAACATCATTGCCGAGAGTGGCGGTAAGCTACTCCACTTCTATTCAGTTTGCCAATACGGGTAGACCACAAATTAGGTCTTATTATTCGTTACAAATACTTATCAAGGTCTACGAAACTGTAAAATTAGTGTCAAAAAAGCTTCTTACTGTTCTTTTCTAGGAATTAGAGACCTATAACTCTGCCATATCGTTCAAATAGAGTATAATATATGGGTTCGAAGGTACTGAAAAGAGATAATTTCAATTCAATTATCGTGATCATATATTTAAATTGGTTCATTTTGATCAAAGATATGATCTAGTACGATATTAGAGCTCGCCTTCACAAAACAGATCCCGACGTTTATAATTCTAAATTCTCGGAAGATGGGAGGTTCATTTTAAATCAATATCCCCTTGCCTAAGATCCGAAAACTAATTCGAATCTGACAGTATCACTTTGAAAATGAAATTTTTACGTTCTCGAACGATATGATACAACTGAAATATACTGCACCTCTTTTTTTCACCAATTTAGAAAATTTTCAAGTCTATCCAACATCTCACGATATTAGAAATATTCGATGATAAAATCGAATAATTTAGACCTTACTAAAAAAAATGATAAAGGAAACAGAATCATCAGCGAATGAAACTGACTTCCTGCTGGAATTGACTTTCTAACATTCGAACAGTTGATTTAAATATCACAAATCAATCGCCAGTGAAATTATATTTCTTGATCTCATATTACTGACACAGAGCCTAATTAAGAAGTTGATGTCACTCTATTGGCTGTGTGATTATTATATGAAATTCATTCACTTACTCTGTTTGGTTCTCTATTGAATATTATATAAAGAGGGATATAGACGAAATGAAAGAAAAGAGACATTCAGTGCCCGTTTAAAAAAACCTGAAGAGACGTGAGAAGAAAAAAAATTTTCATACTACATCCTCTTATTGAGCTACTTTAATCTTCATTTATGTTTTTTTCTCATCTACATGCACGTCATAAATAGCAGTCAGTATAAAACAAACGGTCACGTATGAGAATACAAACAAATATATGTAAGGTCATTGTCCGGTTACGAGGTCATAAGATGTAGATAAGGTCCCATATACAAAAGGATATGTTAGGGTCAAGAATCATCCTATCGTGAACGTATTATTTTTCGAAATTGGATTCTTTAGTTCAGAGGCTCGAAATGGAAGCTTGTCGGCCTATCTATAAAATATGAAACTTGATTAGCCTATCCTGATTTCAATTTCTAAATTGTTAATCGCATCAGACATTGTCTAAGTATATTTTTCTTTTCTACATGTCAAGTGACGATCTTCTAATAGACATATTTCTGTTTATTAGCGAATCAATAAGAATAAAATCATTTCTTAACATTAATATCACAGATGATACTGATAAAAAGAAATTTGGAATTAGAGAAAAATTACTAATATCTTCAACAAAGCTCTGTTCACAATGACACAATTTATATGAACAACGATTTCCAGAAGCATTAAAAAGAATTCGAGAAGCTAAAGTCTTCACATTGCCATTTGCTTATGTTTGTTGAAGAAAGAATTTGTTTATAAACTCAGTCAACTTCAATGCACTTTTAGTCTTTAAACGAATGTAATATTCTGTTAAAAATTCATCGAAGATTTCAGCTGATATCACTTTTTTTAACGTTTCAGGAACCTTTTTTTTATTTAGTCTGAATATAAAAGATGTAAGTATAGCAAATTATGTCCAAAGGTGCTGAAAAATACTGAGGTACTGAGATGGTACCGAAGTTCTAAGCTTGCACTTTCTTCCTTGATTTATTGTGAATCAATGGAAAGTAAGCAAGTACCTCATAAAGAAAAATTATAAGTTTATGCACAACCAAAAACAAATGTTAACTGATGAAGTATCATTATATCACAGCAGCATTTTCTCAAGTTGGAACAATATGAATGAAAGAAAGGTTGGTTTCACGAGATTCGAATATATTTTTTTCATTTTATAGAACATAAAATGAAACCATAGAATAAACATTATTGATTTGATCGAGAATATTTATCCTTCAAGAACTGTATCAATTTGAGTGTGGTTGAGAGGATCAATAAAGAGCATTCATACGTCCACATCCACCCACACCATACAAAGACAATATTTGTCGTTGCAATCAATTATGTGTTATACTCACATTTTTTTATGCTGATTGATTCACTATAGATTAGATTTAGCTATAAGTCGTTTGTTTAGAAATCTGAACTCAATGGATCAGAAAAAGAAACTTTTTCTAGATGTGTCTTTGAAACTTTCTTCAAAATTGTTTCACATTCTATCTGAAAAAATTGCTCTAGAATCAATATTTACTGAACTCAAAATCAAATTTGGAGCTTGATATTTTTATTCAATCATTAGAAGGAACTAAAAGTAGCGCTAAAATAAGAGATTCCAAATTAGACTATCATAGGTCTGCATACAATGATATAAACTTAACATTAATCAAATTGAAAGAGGAGAAACATTGAAAAAAGAATAAATGATGCTCAAAAAATATTCGAACCCGAATTCAAACTTTATCGAACCTTAAAATGCTTTCATGATCAGTTATATATCTCGAAAAATATCACAAAAATGATCTGAATGCTCAATGTTGTTTCAATTAGTTCAATATTTCTCGAATCTGAACGTTCACGTTTAGTAGATGCTTATTCTAAAAAATTTAGAAACACTGTTTTTTTTTAAAGTATTATGGTAGCGTTACACTGAAAAATTGTCTTTTTTTGAGAATAATAATACGGATAACTTCTTGGCTACGATAGACATTTTTGTCATTGACTAAATTCTATTATTTAAAAAACATCAATCATAAAGAAGCAAAAGAATATTCCATTTTTCTCGACACAATCGTCAATATCATAACTTAAGTTCCAATAGCTATTGGAGAACAGATCCTACGATTATTTATCTCGAATAACGCTCTATAAATTGCAGCTATTCAAGCTCAAAAACAAACATTCTATATCAAAAGCTTATCTCGCCACCCTCTCTATTTTAAATATCTCCACATAATGAACACTATGAAATACCACCACGCTATTCTTGATGAGAATGGATTTCTCCTTAGTGAATATCTCCGTATTCTGAATTATGAACGTTTTTTTTTGGCATTTCCATCAGCTAGAAAGATCTCTCTAATGTAAATATTTCTTGTTCTCTTTGGATTCTAGCTCGTTGTTGAATATATTTATAAAGAAAAAGAGTTCGAAATAACTTGTTGGATATTCTTGTGCATAGCTTAAGGTCCTATCTTTTCATTTGTAAAAAATACCCAATTGAAATGAATTCCTCTCCACGTTTGATTTAGAATTTTCTTTTTTTTAACAAGCGAAATGGTGAGTTAGAACACTCACTTATTGTGACAATCGATCAGACCGATGAAGAAGATACTAAACAAGAGCAACCATAAATCATCCAATCCAAGCTCTTGAAAACGATGAAATGTTCAGACGATTCTGCTTTCAATCAACTATCGCTCATTGTAGACTCTACTCACCCGTTGCCCAACTCAAATCTCAATTGGCTGATCTCTATCTTGCAAGTAAAATGACATAACAGAAGAAATTTGAGAATTTTTTGTGAAGGAAAGTTGAGCAAATGTATGACTGAAAGAATCAAAAGAAGAGAAACAAATATGAGGACTCTTTGACCTGGCACAGGAAATAGAAACTGTTCTATGAAAAAAAGTGAAAACCTCTATATCATGAATATCTCTATATAGTAAATGCTTTTAAATAGTCTCGACGGTGTTCAGGGTGTGGAGGTTTTGTTGTAGTTCAATTTTATTGTATACTCTATACTTCGATGCAACAAAAGAGCAATTATTTAATACATTTTATTCTAATTATATAATTGAATATATTTTAACTTAAATTTACCTCTGACAAAATTCTTGAAATAGAATTCGATTAGGATATGCATTTTTTAAAATACGAATTCCTTTGAGTAAATAATTACATTTTAATTATTCAACTAAACAAGGTCAAATGAATTAGATCAGACTAAAAAGAAACGAGATATTCTTCATTTGAATTCTTTCTTTTAACGTTTTATTATCTAACCGTTTTTTTTTTAATTTGGTAAAATACATTGAATAAAACTTAGATTTGTATTATTTCAAAATGTATTCATTAAATTTATTAATTTTTCTTTATAAAGTTGATCAATGAATAGTTCTAAACATTATTTTTTGATTTTTAATATTAGCATTTCAACGAGATGTTTTATCATTTAGATTCATGACTGATAAATCAATAGTTTCTGCTTGAAAAAAGAATATTTTATTGACAAAAACCAAAAAATATATCCAAACTCTACATTGTATTTCAAATCAAATGCTTAGAGACAAAAATAAACTCATTATAATTAGATATTCAAGTTCTATTTAGAAGACTACAACATGTTTTCATTTTTCAAATAATTTCTGAATGTTACATCTGATTTTTTTTATTACAAAGACAGACTCTTACCATCTTTTTATATTTCATATGTAAATCAATCATTTGTTGTGATTTTTTGTTTATAAGGGTACAATAATATGATCATTTTATATATTTAATGTTTTTTTAAATTAACTATTGATCAACTGAATATTGAACTATACCAATATGAATGAATGAATGATAGTCAAATCAATTGATGCTTTTTACAATTTGTTTTTCCTAACAAGAACAAAAAACAAAGTCTTGTTTAGATAAAAATCTTTTTTTGTTTTTCGTTACTAAATTTTTGATATTCAATATCTCCTTGAATTAATTTATCAACATATATTCGATGAGTTACTTCTTAAAAATATAAAAAAATCTATTACCTTTTCAATAAGATCAATAATTAACTGGAAATTGAAACGAAAATTCATAAATTTTTAATTAATATTTTCTCGTTAACATATTCTTCTTGTTTAAAAACAAATATTCTATAATTAAATAATTGTTAAAGTTTTTCATTAATAATAATTCATAGATAGTTATTTAAAAGAATTTCATTGAAATATTTCAAAAATCAATTTTAATTTGTGTTTATTTCGATCGAGAAATTTATTTATACGTGGAAAAAAATTCATTTAAATAAATATATATTCATAAAAATAACTTTTTCATATAATTTCAACAATACAATTAATCGAGTTAAATATGAGATATGGTTATGAAAATCAATTATTCAAAAAGTGTTCAATTAATATATAATGTAGCAATGAGACAGAAAATGTATATATTTGTTTGAATTCGTAATTTAGAACATTTTAATCAAATTGATATGTATTGAACCTGATGAAAAAGAATAATATCTCAGACCTTGAAAATAAAGAAATGTTTTATGTAGGTTTTCAATCGAACTGAAATGAAGCAATAAGATAAGGTGAAAATTCATCTGATCTAGTTTTCGATTTTTTTTTCAATTCAAATCATAAGAGATAATGTAGATATCGTTTACATAATAAGATATTTACCAATAGATTCGATTCGATTCGATTTAAAATTTTCTTCTCTGATGAAGTATCAATGTGATGCAGTGTTTCTTTTTATAATAGCAGATGTACCAAGCAGAAGCAAAACGTACAGAACATCTGCTGATTCTGATTTACACTTTGGTTATATAAAGAATATGTCAGATTGTGAAAGTTTTTTGCTCCTAGAAAAACGATGTTACACAATTGATTAACAAAAACAATTAAATATTAAATATTAAATATTTTCTTGAGTTAATCTTAAAAAGTCTCGATAAAAGGTTCATTAGACATTGATATAGATATTTTCATATATTCTATCATCGATCAAAAAATATAAATTATATTTAATGTTTGTGGTTACGGACCATCCACAAAGACTACCTAGATAAAAATGACATGCATCCAGTTTTGGCTGATTCCCTTCCTTTTCCTTGGACATTCAGTGTGAAAAAAATTTGTAAGAAAGTCTATTTTCTGAAAAATATTGTTTTCTTTTATCAGGAGACTAGACAATATAGACTGAAACAAGTCAGAAAATTCAAGATTCGATTCGATTTATGCCACATTTATCCGAATTGTCGAACATCGATTATAAAAAATGCATTAGTCACTATGAATGACAATTTCATTTCCATCTAGGTATTTACAATTAACCTTTGTTCGTTAGCTATTTCCACCACTATATTTATTAAATTTTAAAAATCTTTATACTCTTATAAGTCACACAACATAGTTGAGTCTCTCAAATATTGAGTCGACAAACATTTGTGAATATTTAAATGATCAATTCATTGCTCGCGTCCCATTTTTTCTACGATTTATAGGTTGTCTTATAGAATACACTGGAAGTGAACCTATTACATGTTGAAATACATAACAATTATTCATCTGAAATAAGTGTAATACATAGGTAGAGGATATATGAAAATAATTTAAAACAATTGTTTAGGAAATTCGCAATTTGATTCCAGCAAAAGATTTCCAGACTAAAGTCGACGTGAAGTGCCAAATTAAAATAAATTGCTACTCTTCCACTTTCGATTGTACACATCAATCCAAACAGTATGTTAAGTCCTTGCCAGTAATTACCCGAAAGAAAATCATTATTTGTGTGATCTTATGAGTTTAATGCTGCATAGGTTGCTCGATTAGGATTAAATCGATTTTGGTTTATGCTATACAACAGTAGATTTATGTTTTTGTCGATTTAGTCCGATAGATTAAGATTCGAACTAGATTGGCTCTAGACACGAGTTTTGTTGACTGACATCTCGAAGTGAAAAGTTCAAGTATTACCTGGTGCTAGATTTTTGCAAACAAAAAAGTTAATGCAAAGTTATTTCTTGTTGTTCATCTATGAGATGTGAGTCAATTCTTTTTATGAATCGGAACATATCTGGAAAAATCAGTAGCTTTCCAATACATATCTCAACTCAGACTCGATCGGGTTCGGGTCTAGAAGGACTTGTAGATCTCTATAATCAACTGATATATTTTCTATATACGAATTTTATTAGTACATAAAGTGTCAGAAATTCTAACAGTTTATCTTATGAAATTCTTCGGAAAAAAATATTTTACTCACAAATTTTGCAAAACAAGTACTGAAAAAACTACAAAAATGATCAAAACTAGCATTTAGACGTCGAGATACGTTTGATCTTTCCCTCTTCTCGTGGTCGAAAAAGTCCACTATTGACTGATCCTTCCTCTTCCGTTTTCCTCTTTGTCTGAACGTTCTTTAAGAATGATCTTGTACAGGAATATTGAATCCTACAGTGAAAAATAGTTGATGATCTTTCAAGATAGTCACTTGCTACCCAACTTGTTACACTACAAATAATGTGTACTTGTTCAACAAATTTTTAGATGTATATTTGGAAACATAAAAATTGGTGTTTTCATACATTTTCATTTTTATATGATATCTCATTCAATCCAACCAAAATTGGAATATTTTGGTAAACGACCTGGATAACCAAAAAAAAGCAATGATTAGATTTATTTCGTTTATTTCTTTTTTAAAAATATATGATTAATATCTTCATGTTTTTCTCTCTAATAATGTAATTTTTTTGAAAACTAAATGATACATTTTCAAAATTATTTATGAGATTATAGAATCTTTCTTAAGAGTTTTGCTATAACAAAGAAAAAAACAATGTAGTTTTCGATAGTAACATGCTGAAGTATGAAAATATATGTAAACGAAGAAATAAATACTCTTATAATTCAATATAAAATTCCAAATAAACTTTGCATTTTAGAGTCTATCTTGTACCTTTTAGATTCATTTTCTCAAATAATTAGAGAAATCTATTGTAACTAATTTTAATTTTAATTAAATGTCAATTGAATCCTACAAGTGTTCATATGTACTGTAAAGTAAATAAATAACGAGTATCAATTATTATCATATATGTTGTACCGATATTACACCAGCCATCGAAATTGCAACTTCGATATGACATATATATTAGACAAAATGAGAAAATAGAAATAACAATATTGATTCATTCATTCATTCATTTATACTTTCAATCGATTATCAATGTTGACTAGAGAAAATGGTGTGGGTGTGGGTTTCCTCCACTCATACTCACACCCACACTGCACACTTACACACCTACCTCACACCCACCTCTCACCCACCCCGCATCCACACCCACACCCCGGTAAACCTGAATTTGGTCGAAAGTAAAAATGTCGAAAGTGAAAATGTCGAATTGAAAAATGTCGAAAATAAAAATGTCGAAAAGGAAAATACTGAAAAATAAAAAAGTGTAAAACAAGAGTGTAGAAAATGAAGTATGTTAGAAAATTAGAATGTAACATGGGTATAGACAATGTAAAATATAGAAATGTAAAATATAGAAACGTAAAATATCAAAATAAAATAATTTTGAAAGACGAAGATTTTGTTGTTGTAATGTGAGATGTTGCTCAAAAAAAATATATAAACTTTTTATTTTGTCTAGTTGTTTGTGAAATTATCCTGTTTACTATTTTGACCAATTAAGTCATCGGTCAATAACATAGGTTGCTCAACGTCCATCGTTACGCATATCGATCACTAGCGTAATCTCACCTATGTTCTATTTATTCAAATCCGCTGTCAAAGTTTTGGAATTGATATAGAACACGTCTTAACTAGTTTTTTCCAACTTTCTAACATTTTGATACTTTAATAATGTCACTTTTATTTTTCGACATTTGTACTTTCAACATTTTTACTTTCGACCAAATTCAGGAGAACCCACACCGCACACCCACACCCATTTTCAGCGGCATACTCAGTTTCATGCGAGAAAAAAGCTCTTCTTTTACTATTAACTTTTATAATTTTGTATGTTACAATCGGTATTGAAATGTTCCATCTTATTGTCCATTACCTTCTAGGACTCATATTCACTGTGCTTGCTTTCTGGTAGTGATGGGCCGTAAACCGTAAGAATCGTTATTCCTTTCGTTATCGTGTTATTGCATGTCGCAAGAGAACGGAAAAAATATATATACGAATTACGTCCGTAACGTAACAGAAGAAAGAGAACGTAAGACGAATCGTATAGCTTCAACGAAACGAAACGAAAGACGTAAGTTACGTAATGAATTATATCAAAGAATCAAGTAAAATAAAAGAAATGAAAAGAATCTTAGGCAATTAATTTTTCAAGGAAATTATTTGAAAAATGTATGAAAGATGCTTGCGATTTATAGCTTCAATTTCATAGATTTATTTCTCAAAACTATTCAACGACAAAAAGTATGATTAGCAAAAAATAAAAAAAAAACTACGAATACGTTAAAGCACACAAGACTAGCTTAATTCACGCTTTTCGACATATTTTTGTTTAAAAACAACAAAACATTAGCACTTTCAGGTGTTAATCTTGAAGGTCGGTCTGAGGTTAAATAACCGGATGCTGAAAACATTCTCTCCGAAGGAGCACTAGTAGCAGAAATGCAAAGATATTTACAAGCCAATTGTGATAATAATGGATATTTTCGTTTATTCTCACTCCACCATTTTAATGGATTATCATTTCGGCTAATTTCACGTTCGTGTTGATACATTATTAATTCAGAGCAGGTTGAGTTTGATGATGTTAGAGAATGATTAGTTATCATAATATCAAATATATCGTATGGTTCGTTTTTTGCTTCATCGGATATACTCGACTGTGATTGTGATAAAACTGAATCATTTTCAAGTAAAGTATCGAATTGCTCCTTTAAAGCAACATATGCAAGTGTTTTTGACTCAAACGCTTGTAGCTTATTTAGTACATTTAATGTTTCAACATGTTTTTGATAAAGTAACCGCTCGAGACAATTAAAGTCCTTCCATCGTGGATCTAACACGGTAGATAGTAAAATCTAATAGAAAATAGTATTTAATATTAATCGATATAGACTTCCACATACCATTTTATTTTGATATATATCCTTGAATCGTTCATCAAGACTTTGTCGTAAGATGCCTTTAATTTCACGAAGAAAAACTGAATCGGTGGATCGAGTTTCAAGACTAGTAAATAAAGTTGTGACCAGAGGTATAGCAAGTGACAGTGTCGGTGATGAATCGACAGACAATTTTCTTGTAGCCGCTTCAAACGGTTCTAATACATTCTAAATGTAACGATGAACGCTAATTTTTTTTGTGAGATTAATACATTACTATCAATTCTTCCAAATTGTTCCATTCAATTGATTCCAACGCTTTCGCGTTGGTGAAGTGTTTTTGAAAAACCTTATCATTCATACAAGCTATTAAGCAGATTCTTTCTTCCATGAAACGTTGAACCATATAGAACGTACTGTTCCAACGAGTAATGACGTCGAAAATCAATTGTCGTTCGATTAAACCTATAACAGAGCACATTTATATTAGAAAAAAAAAATCTCAGGGGCTTTACCGAGTGATCGTTGAAATTTGTGTAATGTTTCATTTGCTAAATGACTTTGTCGAGTAAAGATAACAATATTTCGAACCGCAGAAAGAACATCGATGACTTTGCTTTCGTTTCGTACAACGTCATTTGCACATAAATTAATGAGGTGATCAGTACATCCAATCCATCCTAAATAGAGATTATTACTTGAAGTAAAGCTTACCCATGGAAAAAAAATTCAAAAAAAGAACGGATAAGAACGCGTTGTCCAGATAAAAGACTGCGTTGTGAAGAGGCTTTTTTCGACCTTTTGAGACGCGTTTGTGTAATGAAAAACGCGTTCTTTTGAATAAAAGGAACGCGTTCTGATCGTTCCATAAGAACACGTTTTTCGCGGTAAGAACGCGTTCTTATTTAGAAGAAAAAAAAATCATTTATTTATTGTAAAATCAACTCTATAATGCTCTCGAATGTGTTCCGTTGCTATTTTTATAAGTTCTCAGACTACTGGTTCCTCTATTCGAATACTTGCGTTCGCACAGAACGCGTTCCACTTCGTTTTGATTTTACTACCGTAGAGTGGATTCGATCAGATAAACTTGTAGTTTCGAAGTAGTGATTATCCGAATGAACTACACTTACGTATGTTTGAAGTGCTGAGTTTTCTATTTGTATTAAACAAAATTTATTCTGACTTAACGAAATTTAAACTTAAGACTGATCCATTTAAGTTTACAAAAAATTTAATAAATTCAAAAATAAACTTAAACAACTTAAACTTCTTTCAAAAAAAATATTGGAAATTTAGCGTTTTAATATTTTTTCACATTTAATAAAAGTTTTCCAATCTAGCTTACATTAATTAAAACTCATGTAATTAGACTTAAATATTCGTTATNAAACCTTCCTGATTACTATTTTTCAAATAAAAGAAAGAATATACGATTTGAGAATGTACATTAAAAAGGCACAAGATTAGCGAATTCGTTTGATAAAAAAACACTAGTTTAGAAAAAAGGAAAATCATTTATTACAAAACTCTAGATGATCACTTTACCTAGCAAGACACTACCTTTCAGTGCATTGCAACAGAAAGAAATTTTTTCATGTTGACACATATTTCTTAATTGGCGTAGCACTTTCGTTACATGTATTTCGATATATTTCAAATAATGAATTCCATCAAGTTAAAATGAGTACTTTTCATTACATAAAAAACGCGTTCTGAAAGTTGCCGAAGAAGTTCTTCAGTATACGTTTTCAAGCGTTTTTGGAGAAACGGGTTTTCTAACTATAAGAACGAATTACTCGCGAACAAGTTCAAACGCATATAAGTTGAAAGCGTTCGTACGATAAAAGACGCCTCCACTATTAACGCGTTCAATATAATAAAAACGCGTTGCTTACCAACTAGTACGCGTTCGAACGCGTTCACAATTTTGCGAAACGCATCTGAACGTGTTAATTTGTTCTTAAAACGCGTTTTTAGCCGATAAAATACGTTCAATTTTTTCGAAAACGCGTTCTTTCACGTTCATTATGAGGAATATTTTTCCATGGGTAGTTGAATAATAATTAGACCTTTTTTGAAGTCTAAACCAGTTCGCCGCATTGTATTACACGTGTCAGACACTATACATACAACTTTATGTGCAATTGCCCATTCGATACAGATTTCATCTAGCCTCTCGACAATTCTTTGAGCTGCATGATTTCCTGAGAATTCTGTTGTTTCAAGAACAAAATGTTTTATTTTATTTTCATTTAAATCAACAATATGTGCTGTCACAGTTATATATGATTGATTACATTGAGATGTCCAAATATCAGTTGTTAAACAAACAGCTAAAAATTTACAAAAGACACTTAAGAATTATAAGGAGCAATTGTCATTGCCAACAAACCTGAAGCTAATTGTAACTCATTGTAAATACTTTGTTTAAGTTCAGTGTACATTTCATTTAATACATTTTTCAGGAAGTATTTTCGTTGTGGAATAATATACGACGGTTCAAGTTCCTGAAAAATCGTCTGAAGATGGCTGCTTTCCACAATTGATAACGGCAGAAAATTATGTATGATTAAGTCGGCAATTAATTTTGTTAAAAAAATTGAACGATCACATGTAAGTGGAAGTCTTGTCGTAGCGTTAGATGTTCCCGTTATCGATTTCATTGATCTGATTAAGGTTTGATATTCAGCACTATGTTGTATTTGCAGATGATGCAATAAACTCGATGTAGATGTTGATTTCCGAATAACAATCGACGCACATAAAAGACATTTTACGTTCAATACACTATGTTGCAATACATTGAAATATCTCCAAACCAAGCTACGTTTTGGTTTTACGATTTTTCGTGATGGTTTCGGCTGTGGAGATGTCGAAGGTTTTGTTTTTATCATTGTTGATGAAGCAACCATTGATGATGACAATGATGATGACGATGTGGATGATGATGACGACACAATCACTGTACTATTCATTGGTGCAATTGAAGAATTGATGTTTAAAGACAACGATGTTTCATTTGTTGTGGATAATGGCATCGATGATAATGAACAATTCGTACTTGGTGGTGAATATTCGATGCTGGATAATGAGGAGTCAGTGTTTATTGAGCATGAATCAGCATTGTTTGCAAGAGAGTTTAACATTGTACAACGACTATATAATGTTAATACGTGTACAAGATATCTGAAAATTAGCAATAACAACACGAACTTCAATTCATTGAGATCTAAAATACTGTTTAGAATCTTTTCTTTCGTGCGATTGTATGCGTTTCAAATCCCTTTGTGAACTTCGACAATACTTTACGTTTATGCTAGTATATGGTGCATAGGGCCTATGACTCATAAATCATGAGGTAAAGTCCGGAAACAAACAACAATGTAATATTGAATGGAATAGATCGAGGATAAGCGACGCCGTCTGAATAGACTGAACTGTACTGAATCAAATCGATTGTAGTTATAGTTGAAACTATTTGTTTGAAATCGTTTTCAATTCGATTGAATATGTGCATTTCTCGCTGTATATCGTTCCTCGTCAGAAAACTTTATCTTGATTTAAATTATCGAGAGATCTTTAGAAATTTGTTGTGACTGTTATTCCATTCCATAAGAAATAAGCATAAAAAAATATTGTATTCTAATTGAAGATGCTAAAAATGAACTGTGAAGACAATTTTTCGTGAAGGCGGCTCACGAAGTTACTAGCATTTCTTTTTAATTTTTACAACATAACTGTATAGATTAACATATTGTTGTACAATGGGATGATGAAAATTCCTTTTTTATTAAAGTATCGCGTAATGACGAAAGGCCTTTTTCTCTTCCTTTCGTCCGTACGCGATAACTATATACACTATTTCACGACAGACGAATATGTTTCGGCCCATCACTACTTTCTGGTATCTACATAAAGATATCTGAAATTTGAAGCATTGTCAAATTTGTTTTTGTTTGTGTATGTATCATGAAAAACGAATTGTTTTCTAATATTTTCCTGATTATGTTCTCTATTCATGGAGTTATTCTAAACTATTCCATCAATAAATGCAATTCTTTTTCAGTATTCTTGACTACGAATTTCTAACGTAAATGTTTGGGTGGATATATGTTTACCTCAAGTCTTTCGCATCCTCAACAGATTATATTGTCGATTTTTCATGAATAATAATGAATAATTTACTGCTCCGTTCTATGCTTACAATGCGAACTTAATATGATAGTTGTACTTCATGTAACTCGCATACTCACTTCACAAAATCTGTTATTTTCGAATATTTCAAAAGTGGCTCTGTGGATTATACCAACGCCAAGGGTTTGATTTTGTAATCGGTCTCTTGGAAAACTCCATGTATTTATAGTTCCTACTGTAGATGAGGAAATTACTCGCTTCTAGGAGTTTACGCAAGTAACTGTACATTGTCTACGGTTACAAACTTGGGGCAAAAAAAAGGAGAGCTAAGTTTTTTCTCATTAACGTCAACACTCGTATTTGTTTACATGTCTGTCTCGATATAAAAAGATTAGATAATACAGCAGAAATGGAGGGAAATACTTTTTCTTCAATTTACAATCACCATTGAAAATAGTGTGAATCAAACTGCTATCATCGAATGAATTAATCACATATCGATTTTATAATCAATTATAATTTGCTTACGCAAAACATGTAAGCAATACAAATATTGATCTATTAGATAAAGATCAGAACAAGTGTATGCAATTACTTCATAAAATGATCGAAGATCTTTACTGTATGACACCTAAGAAATGATTTTCTAATTGATATTTTATTTTAATAAAAAAAAGAACCGTCATTATCTCTTGTTGTCGATCTGAGCGGAGAAAGAGAAGTCCAACATTTTTCTTTCAATCCGCATGAACTCTGTTAAGATAGGCCGAACAAAACAAAAAAATATTGAAGAAAAACGTAACACTGTAATACAATATTTCAATAAGGAATACAACATGTTTTTCACTACCATTGAAAATGGAAAATGGAACTGTAATATTGTTAGGAAATTTGTAATTGTCTTCTGTGAATTGATGTGTTTTTCTCTTCCAACTATTAACACTCATGAAAATCTATGACTGTTTTAAAAAATCCAATAAACATGGTTCGTGAATAGAAACAATCAGTTAGACAAGATTCGAATGAAAAAAGCTATTATCGATTTATCATTCTAATCAATAAAATCGAAATATTTTCCTATATAGTGATACGTGATTCCATAGATGAAATGAATCCAAATATAAATACAAAATCTCTTTTTAATTGTTCGGTGGTACTGACAGTTTTTAATGGAAACAATCATGTTAATCCTTTTCTAATAGAAAGCCTACTGTGCCACGCGTAAACAGCTCGAGAAAAATGGAATGTATTGAATGGTATATCAAGGGGGAAAGTGCAGGTTTGGAACCCCCAGCACCTCAGCACCTTTTCAGCACCTTCAGCACCTTTTCTATAGTGAGATTTACTTCAATCGTATGGAAATGAATCGGGAAAACTACCTTCATTTTCAATAGTAGTGGTGAATTTTTTCTTGAATTATTCACAGAATCTGAATGAGAATTATTTTAGAATAAAAAAGTCAACAGAAAAAGAAAAATATCCTTCGAAAGTAACCGTATATCAAATTGCAAAATGGTATACCAAAAAGTTTGATCCTTCTTTTATTACTGTGAGAACTAACACGGAGTTCTGATTATTTTTCAGAAGTTTATTTTTCATTTTATCACCATTGCATTTGTACAGCTTCTGCTATCTCTCAAGTATCAAAAAAAAATGTACGAAATGCTATACTCCTTGGTAAAAGAACCCTGCACATGATTTTATTAGCTTGAAAATCATCATTGAATTCTGATTATTTTCCAATTTTATTGTGTATTTCATGAAAAATCAATTTTTAACACCTTGAGTCCCCCTCAAGGGCCTAAAAACCGTTTTTTTTGTTCTGGTTTTAATCTAGATAGCTATATTTTCATAAAGCTAAGCTTTCTGATTACAATTATTGTCTCAGTTTTGAATTTCATCGAATAATAAGAAAGATGTGAAGCACTCTCTCACAGCCTTAAAAAACAGTTACTGGCCTAAAGATTCTTGAATATTCGATCTATACTGTTTGAAAATAGGTTCGTTCGATACACAATGTTTTTCTCTATCAGAATATATAAGGACAACTTAGATATTCAATCTTTTTTCTTTTGATAAATTCCAAATGCCACTCCGATCAGGTCATACAGTTACTAAATACTGGTTTTCTCAGTCTTATTAAATGTAGTTTTTCGAGGTGTCCCAGTTAGATTTTCTTACTAGATACGTAATTAAATATGCTCTTTCTCATGAAAGAGTTTTCAACTTAACACTCGATGTAATGTAAAGCGTTTTTGCTCCAATACTAGTGTTGGAATCGAATTTCGGCCATTGCATGGCTGATACTTGATAGGTTTAAACAGAATAATTTCTATGCTACTGAAGATAAATATTATATTTGTTTTAAGCACAAAATCTGAGCGGATCTAATTATTTCTACAACTTTTGTTTTCGACCAGATTTTTACGTATGTTCCCCTTCAGGATCATATGAAAACAAAATATTTTATTCAAAACAACTACAGGTATTTGATTGATTATTAATTGATCTACTTTATCTCAAACATCACTCCTAAAGTTTGGAAGCTTTTAACATTGTCTACATGGCTTTCGGAGTAAGTTTATTTTTTCGTTTATCCACGACGGGGCCATGAGTGGAAATCTGATCGAAAATAAAAGTTGTAGAAATAATTAAATCGAATTAGATTTTGTGTTTAAAACAAATATAATATTTAAATTCAGTCAAATGGGAATTAATCTATTTGAAAGTATCGAA
>OENM01002109.1:10338-21725 GCA_900239745.1 Rotaria magnacalcarata | reverse complement strand
CTTGCTTTTCTTGAATTCTTGTCTGATTCTTATTTTTCTTGATGCTCTTGCCTGATTCTTTTTTTTCTTAGATTCTTGTCTGTTTCTTATTTCTTGTGCTTCTTGTCTGATTCTGGTCACATTAAAAAAACCTTTTGTAGATTATTATTACTCTCTTTTTCATATAATTTTATTATAAACTTTGCACAACATGTACAAAAAAACGTAAAAAAAGAAAAAAATACTTTTAATTTCACATGCTATTAAAGCAGTTTCAGTTATTAACACAAAAGAAGCATAAAATTTTCGTTAATGCCAGATGAATATTGATGTGATTCATTCTAAAAAAAAAAGAACAGTGTAAAATTTTTTATTTTGAGCTAGCTCGATTAAAATAAGTTATTTACAATTTGTTCAACTATTAAACGACGTAGAGATAATTGAGTACGATGATGTTGATCTTTTTTCTTAGCACGCCATCGACGTTGTGTATCTGTATGTGGTGATGACTTTAAAAAAGATAGTATGTGACTCAAAGAGATATAAAGTGCGTATAGATATTACCTATATTACCAAGAGCATTATCAAACATAATTTTTTGAACGAATCAAAATTCCCTTCATCCNTCTGAAGACTAATGGCACCGTTGAGATCTCGAAAAATCTTTGTCGGTCCATCACCATTTTCGTACTTTGAAAGTACGAGTTTTTGAAGGTCTTTACTTTTCATAATATTAAATAAAACTAATCTAATCCAATTCAAGAGAAAGTACCCAGTTTTGTAGAGAATTGAATGGTGATTCGTTCGAAAAAAAAATTAGAAAGAACGAATGAAAACTAACCGAGATATCCAAGAAATATCGAGACCCTCATTCTTTATGGCCCACCCGTTATTTCACTGTTTTGTCGGTATCAAATGAAAACTTTTTCTATACATCCGATTGAAATAATGTGTTGCTAGATGTCGTTTGAATAAAACGAATGCTTTAGGAAAAGTACATATTCAAAGCGAATTGTACTACCTATCGAACCAATAATGAATAAATAATGTTCAGGCATTGCCCTTATATATTTGATCGTACAAAGACGACATCACGTGTCGTTGATCTTGAAGAGCTGGCAAGAATATTTTTCTTTCCTATCATAAGAATCTTGTTTGAATAGTAAGAAATTTAAAATATCTTATATTTCTTTCCAGTTTCTGTTTTTTCATAATTTTCAGACAAGATTCTTTTTAAAAGAAAAGAAAAAGATCCTTGTCTGAACTTTAAATATATCTTGAATATCTTATGATTCTTGCCTGATTCTTTTATTTTTGATTAATCAGACGAGATTCTTGTCATTTTGAAATTCAGACAAGATTCTTTTTACTTTCCTATCGAAAAGAATCTTGCCTGAATACAGGAATCTTGTCTGAAAGTAAAGAAAAACAAGAACCTGGAAATAATAGAGCAAGATCGTCGATTAGTGTATAGACACACGTGTGACTGATGGCATTTTCTTTTCTTTTCTCTTTTCTTCACAGTATATAAACGATTTATATCTTTATATCTATTTAAAACATGGATAAACAACCAACATTATTCGAAGTTTTACCTGTTGAACTTTTTCATGTTATTTTCGAATATTTGGCACCTCATGATCTTTTTATGGCTTTTGATAATCTCAATCAACGAGTTACATGTATACTTGCTCGACAACCACTTTTTATACCAAATAATCGAAATATGAACATCAGTCTCTATTTCGATTATCTAACTTCAATTATACCAAATCATCTATCACAAATTGTTTATCTTCATCTATCAGAACGATATGCTCCGCATGCACTTGATTATTTTATTTCAACAGTGCCACTTGAAGCATACAATTGGCCCGCATTAAAAGCTGTTATCATTGAAGATGTTCCATTTCATGCACTTGAAACGTTATTAGATGATAATTTTCTTTTGTCACAAGCTCATTTTCTTTCAATTGATATTGGTGCCCATCGATATCATCATTCAGAATACAATAACTATGATTTCGACATTATTCTTCCAATACTCGAATATTTACCTGAACTACGATCACTTTACATACGAATGCATAATCATACACTCAGTAACCATTCTTTTGCCATCGATCAATGTTGTCCGCCAATGATTATTCATCAAAATTTACATACACTTATGGTTCATGAGTGTTCCAGAGAATTGTTAGTTTTAATGTTAAACGATGGTCATCTATCTCAATTATGTCGTTTACGTGTTTCACTTGCATGGTAAGTGATAATTACTGTTTTAAACAAAGGAATTTTTTTATCATGATTGTTAAGTTCATATGAAGCTCTAGAAATTGAACCACCATGTGGAACACCATTAAAATCAACATCAGTACCTAAACTACGTTATATTAGTATTCACATAATGGTTGGTCTTGCTTGGGTTTTAAATTATTTTAAAGAACTTCAACATCATAGTCAACTTGAATATCTGAAGATATCAGGTCATGTAAGATTTACTTTAAATAATTGTGTTCCACGAGTATCTGCATTAAAACGATGGTTACTATTGAATAAATTAAAAGAATTTAAATTTGAAATGAAATTATTAGTCGATGCTGCAATTGGTGCAGTAAAAATTCAAAAGCGTATAGTCAAAGAATATAACAAAGCAATTGGTATTAAAAAAACAACATATCATCGAAGTATTAATCTTCATTATTCAGCATTAAATAAAACATATAAGAATAATAAAGATCCTCGAGTTGAACTTTTCGATGAACTCGAAGACGTCGATGAATATGCTGTTAAAGTAAGATAATCAAAAAAACAGAAACGAATATTTTTTTATTTTGATTTTTAGATGGAACTTACGGACATGGATTATATCAGTGATGCATTGCTTGAATATCTTCAATCAATTGATCGTTGGCATTGTTTAAGAAAAATAATTCTCACAAGTGATATTCTAAATGTGATATCGTAAGTTAACAGTAATATGAAAACAAATATTCTCTTTTCAAATAATTTAGTGAAACGATTGGTGAAAATATTCCACTTTTACTTCATATTGCTCAACGTGCACCATATTTTCGTGAATTTTCTATTGAAGGAAATTTAAAATTAGGCGGTATAATGTCATCAAGTGTTCAACTTGGTATTTTATTTATGTCTCAAATTGAAATCTTTTCTTATACTGCGCAAAATTCTAATTGTTCACTTGGTGATCTTGTTAAAATTGTTGATAGACTTTTTGCTCATTCATCATCATTATCACCCATCTTGAAAGAATTAACATTAAATATTGATGGACCTCCAAGTTCATGGCTCAATGTTGATCATCTATTTGTTCATATTGAAAAGATATTAGATCGTTTTCCAGCACTGATTCATTTTACATTAAATTGTCAACATGATGCTAAATCTCAAAATGATGCTTATAATTTATTGAAATTAGCTCCATTATGGCATCAGCGATTATTAAATTCTCGGCCATATTTAATTAATTCATTAGAATATCGATATAAAACAAATTTACTAGAGATTTGGGTGTGAATATCTTTTCTTTATTTGTTATTTTAGATGAAAATAAAACGTAGAATAGTTCAATGATGAATACACTCAGAGTATTATTGATGCGAGACGTGTTATAAGATGCTGCTTAGAGAAAAATTCGCTTCTACTAGAATCAGAACGTGCAAGCACTTCGTGACTATAATTCTACATTTTATTTGTTTCATTAGCTATTGCTTTTATTTCTAATAAATCATATGTAACAATAAAATGAAAGACTGAGATACTCATCCATACGCAACGGAACGATTTCCATCTAAGATAGGCGCAATTTTCGACTAACACTATTAATTCTCTTGACTTCTTTAGTTTGAAAAAAAATCGATATTATTTGATTTTGCTTATTTTATAAATGCAAAATATATTTTAAGTAAAAGTTTAAAAAGTCATGAAATTATCGTATGTTGAAAAAAGAAAATTTCTAACCCATATCAATGCGGATGAAGTGCATTGAATATCTTGCTGAATTCAGGTTCTTATTAGTGATGAACAAAGCATTAACTAAGTTTGCAACCAAACATCATCTCTTACTCTTACTGTCAGTCATACGTGACAAGTAATAAACCATAATTAAAGATTTAGATACAGTTGAGCCTACGACAGACTGCGCCGCCTAACCGATGCGTGAAAGTGAAGAAAAACTAGTCTGGATATTTAATAATTGTGAAACTGACATTATTTAAAGCTGAATCTTATTAAAATATGTCGCTTTGGAAAGAACCTTAACCAGAGATATTGAAAGACTCAAAAATGAAACAGATAAAAGCTAAAGAAATTGTTTCTCCCTTGACTGAGCTCCTACAGTATAACAAGGAGTTTTTGAATTACGGTGGTAAAATATTGAGTTTCTGATCAAAAATATTTTTATGTCGAAAAGTTGAAAATGCAGTACTTTGCCTTTGATAGATACACGAATTTATTAAATAAAAGATCGTTAGTAGAAATAAGCATAATTCGAGATAAATTCAAATTACGTTAAAACAATAAAAGCATATGTTTTAAACTTATTGAACCATGTTTGTCTAAGTTTTTCATCTGGTAACAGCCGATAGTATTGCTGATCATGCATTTGAATATAGTCAACGAGTTCTGAAATTTTCGTATCTGTACCAGTTTCATTTAATACCTTGAATTTGCGAAGTGTTGTATTCCCTTGTTTCACAGCACTTACAAAGACACAGAAGTGACAACCAAAATTTTCAAATGATCCATCTGCTCATTAACATGCACCATAAAGTTATAAAGTAAACGCAAAGTCTGCGAACTTTGATGGTAAATGCCAATGCGTGAATCAAGTATCTTCCAAACTAGATCAAAATCATTTATCTCATACGACTTCAAATTGAATGGAATATTTTGCAGGGTTCTCACGGTTGCAATGATTTTTCGTTGGTATCCTTTATATTTTTGTCTACTCATATCGTGCTTAGTGTCAACATCTTTCACATAGGCCTGACCAAGTTATGAAGAAAAGTAGTCAAATAGACAACAGAATGTTATCTCCTTCTGGGGAGGTGAAAAGGGAATAAAAAAAGCCTTTTCAATTTCGTTTATAGTAAACAAGAGAACTTACTTCACTTTTTGTTCTTGCTTCAGTGCAATATTCTTCCTTTGGAACGCACAAAGGGCAATGTCATGCAGTATTGCATTCTTGGTATCTAGAGCACGAAATCCAATGATAGTAGTGTTTTCTCTTGTATTTCGAAACTTTTAATCGAGTTAAGCTTACCAACAACCACGATCAAATGGCAAAATCTAATAAGAAAACAAAATAAGTATTCGCTCAGACTACCTAAAAGAATCAGAGGGCTTCTGAACACACTGTTATATACAATCAATACACACCCTCTGACAACTTTAGTTATACCATAATTAAAGCATTCTTTCTTTTATCTTTTTTTCGTTACATTTCAATAATCGATTTTTCACATACGTACAGCTTCTCTATCATTTTCTGGCCTGTTTTTAAAAAAATTTGTTACAAGAGTCATTGTTTGGTCAATTTCATTTGCATGTGTGTTCGGATTGGCATTTCCTTGTGTTTGTCGCACAATAAAACGTGGAGGTGGACTGAATTTATCGAAGACTAATTCAATCAAATCTCCAGATCTAGGTGCGCCCCATTCTGGAAAAGGAATCGGAACGTAACTGTTTTGACGAACAGCAGCCCAAGACAGTTAAAAAGCTAGACAAGAGTCATGACATAAAATGAGACTTAAATGAAGTCTTACCGTACTGTACAATTTCTTTTAAATGAAGAAACTTTCACGACGCATAGTTATATATGTTGTTTTTCTGATGTTGGAAATTACCCATGTTTTTGTTTCTTTTCTGGGTTTTTCCGCTATTATTGCTTGTAGTGGGTTACAATATATATTTTTCGGTCTGTTTCGCTCGAAAAAACAGCAAGCGACACGTAAAGACCTAGCTCATATGAATCATTCTTTACAAATATAAATCATGTTGTTTTGATTCATTCGATCGAGAATACAATTGTAGATTATATCTAAACCAAGTTTACATAACGTTCTGTTCTGTACATATCATAGTTCTTGGAACTGATAAATAATTCTCGTACACATATGCATTCTATCTGTAGTAAGTTTTAATATGCACATAGGAATAGTGAAGATTCTTCTTCGAATTAAGAATTTGATTAATTGCTCATAATGATCAGAATCTTGAGTGGCACATTTTAACTTTCTCGAATTTGTAGATAAATAATTACCAATTAGCATATTTTTTTTATCAGCGGTTGAATCATTGAGTATTCTTCCAGTTTATTTCTTATCTTCATTTTATGTTTATCGTGTATTCGAAACCTAATCTAGACAATAAAACGTCTCAACTCTATTCATTAGAAATAATCGGATTAAACCTTATGATTGGTTTGACTATTTTCGAAGAATTGTATTTTTGAAAAACACTAATTATTTGGTTCTCTGAATCTTTTTATAAAGCAAGAATTTGGCGAAAACTCGATGCAATGCTGTGCCAAACAAAGAAAATGTAAACCTATCAAATAAAACATGACACTATGAAAGTCAATCATGTTGGCAAATGTTTGACAAAGAATTACTGAAAAATTCATGAAGAATTCAAAATGAAAAAATATCAAACCACATTAATCATATTGATCTAAGGTTTCATTACGATTCCATCAATTTTGAACATGAATCAACAAATTTCTGTACTAGTATCGAATCATCATCGAATAATACCAATATGAATGAAGATATTTCGTGAGTATCCAGTGATTATGCTCGTGGTTTCTATTTTCAATTTATTGTTATTGTTCCTCTTTTGTCTCCAATTATTGGACTTGTATCCCCGCCACTATTCAGCCCAACTTTTGTTTTCCATAAAACACAATCTTCATAGAAAGAATTTTATTGTTGCTTTCTCAATCGTTTCAGTAGATAAAAAGCCAAGCCTATCTCATACGATGCATGAGAAAGATCAATTATAGACAATTCGTGCAATAGCAATGTCTTTTAAGACACTATGATAAAATTTTGATCAGTTACGTGCTTTTTTATGTCGCTGCCACTCATCACGTCTGTCTTTGTAACGGACTGTATTATATGTATAAATATGATGAAAAGTTACCATCAATAATTTTGGTTTACTTACGTAGTTTTTCAGCAGCAGTGATATTATTCAAGTTCTTTTTAAGTGATTCATTTTCTCTAAACAAAACAGAAGATATTCATAGTAAACTCAACGAATGTTTCAAAACCTTTTCAAATCGATTAATTTAGGACTTTGATCTGTAGTCAGCCCTTGATATTTTCGCTTTCTTGCAAGCGATCTAAAACAAAAATAATTTTCTGCTAAAATTTTTTGTATCAGTTTAGAACTTACTGTTTCAATTCAATTTCTCGCTATTGGAATTACGTAGATCGAGCTGTCTCAGCCTTTTGCATTGACCCGTATATAGTTGGCAGAAATGCTTGCGCTGCATACCTAATGGATGCTTGAAGATGGAAGTGGATAGTCATAGTAATGGTTTTACAATTCTAGATTGATGTGAGATGTCGTCTAGAGCTGAAATGTTGATATAGTGACTTTTTTTTATGTGGCCGTCATTAATAGAAATATAGGTTGATATCATTTGTTGGATTACATATTCATATGTGTAAAAAGTCTTTACACAAATTTTATCTATTGGTTTCTTTCATTGTACTGATTGTTTTTCTAGTCATTTTGCATCTATCAATAGCACATTAGAGGACCTTTAATTTGATATAAAATGTGTTTTATTATTGTTTTGTTTTATAACTATGACACGTTTTCAAAGAGATTGTCTGAAAAGTCGCATTGTATAACGTGGCTTCAATGGTTTGAACAGACAAAAACAAAAATTACCGTTCATCATTGTTTACAAGAGAAAGTACCGTATCGAACAATATGTTATATTATTAAGAGCTGTGAAGAATCTGGTGTCATCATTGACAAACCCAGATCGGGTCGTCCGAAAACGCTAACAACTAGTCAGTTAACACGACTAAAATGTCTTCCGAATACTTAGACAGGTATGTCTTTACGTTTGTTTTAAAATCATTTCAAGTCAGTTGAAAGCTATGGGTATATACTGTTATAAGAATAAAAGAGTTCCAAAATATTCGAATAAATAACTCCAAGAAATTCCGGGTTACATGAATTTCGGCCCACGGAATTTTCGGGCCGGACTTTCGGCCCGGCCCGAAAATTCTCCGGACTTTCGGACCAATTTTATACAAATTCATTAAACTCGGAGAAAAAACGAATTTTTTTGAAAATTGGTTTCTAGATATTTTTAGTGCCGAGCGAAGCGTCGTAGTGCTGAGCGAAGCGACGTAGTGCCGAGCGAAGCGTCGTAGTGCTGAGCGAAGCGTCGTAGTGCTGAGCGAAGGGGCGTTTTTCATTCCATAGAAGAAAAACTAGTTGAAATAAAAAAAAACGAATTTATACCTAATTTACATCTCAACAAATTTCGAAAAATATACCAGCAATAGTGAATTCTACATCTAAAATAAAACTAAAAAGTGTGCATCCTTAAGCCAATATTGAGATTACACTAGATTCGTTCGTGCTTGTTGGGGATAAACGATATGTATCTTAAAACGCCATACTATGTTCTATAATAATAGAAGTGCTGTTTTTAACACTATATTACTTCGCTCGGCACTACGACGCTTCGCTCGGTACTAAAAATATCTAGAAACCAATTTTCAAAAAAATTCGTTTTTTCTCCGAGTTTAATGAATTTGTATGAAGTTGGTCCGAAAGTCCGGAGAATTTTCGGGCCGGGCCGAAAGTCCGGCCCGAAAATTCCTTGGGCCGAAATTCCGGTCTCCCGAAATTCCAACTCATACTCCTCATCTATATCGCTTACTGTCAAAAAGTAGTTTTCACTTGATTATAGAAAATAAAAAGTATTTGATGCTTCACAATTAATCTGCACCAAGCAATTGTGGCTTTTATACGTTGGATCCAAGTACCGTATCACCAGCAATAAAATTTAAATGAACTCAGAATTTTGAGTCAAAATTTTTAGTTTGGCTTGCTGTGTCTGAGAATAACGTGTCACAGCCATTCTTTACTGAGTAAGAACAAGCTACTAACCAGGAAACATATTTTAGGGCTTGCATTAAAGCAAGTCTGATGCTATTCATCCAGAGGTATCATATCAATGAAAAAGTATTACTCTGGTCTTATTTGGCTGCAAACCATTACAGTCACAGGATGATGGAGTATTTTTTCAAAAGAATATGCACATTAATCAATCTGGTCACATTTTCTCATTCATAGCAACGATTGCTTGGCTCAAATTTTATCTTGAACTGTATGCTTTTGCTCTGAGTAGAGATAATCATAGTAATATAATGAGTGATATTGAGAAACTATTAACAACTATTGAGGCTAAATTCTGCTGTATCCTTACGGTATATATTATAAAACATTTATGCCGAGTTTATCGTATTGATTTAGAAGAGTTAGAAAACAATTTTGTGAACCGTAATTGCTATTGGATCAAAACAGTTCTTTCGAATTATGGTTATCAGCAAAGACCAACAATTAAACAAAATGTTGTTCTTCCAACATCTTTATTTGAAGCTAGTAAAGAATATACAATTAGTGAAAACACGCTAAAAGATTGTGAATTCATGGAAGGATGGAAAAGTTTCATTCATAGGTGTTCGAACAATCAACAGTTCTCATATTGTTTTATCATGTTCTTCATGCATCAATATGCTAAATTTCACAGAAGTAATGCATCAAATAATAAATATGAAAAAATTATCGAAAATCTGAGTATAGAACTGGCTTCATGTTTTGAACCTGTCTCTCACAAATTATTCCTGTCGTTATGTAAAAATTTTCGCGATAAATCAGGGTTTATTTATAAGAATTATGAAAGACATTTCGAAAGTATGTTTGCCAGGCCTTCTATTTTATAATCAGGCCAACTCACATCAAAAACAAAATGGAGTCAAGTTTGGTTGTCACAGTAAAAAACTGCAAAAATGAGTAATCTAAATGAGGAACCTGATCATCTAGATTTATATCATTTCGTTTCATTCATATAATTACCCACGCTATTCTTCTTGTCTTACATGAGCTCGAGCAACTACCAGATTCAAAATTGCCTAATCGCAATTATTATCGAGATCATTTTGAAAAAGATTACGAGTTGATATGCCAATTATCACCTAGTTCCGATCAATGTTATATATGGTAGTATAAATTAGTTGGGTGTGGGTATGAGTGTGGGTGTCGTTGCGGTACATTTCTTGACCCACTCCCCCATATCTATAGCCGATAGCCAATCACACTCACACGCCCACGCAAATCACATAGAATCTGCTGTTTTGCTTATTTGTCATTTTGAGATAAGAAGAATAATGGTTTACAACTATTCTTTTTCAAAAATAACGGGTGGCGCATAAAGAACCGAACCTTTTTGTTTTGCCTATAACTCGGCCGGTTTTCAACCTAACGATCCAAATTTTCTTCTAAAAGATTCCCCATTCAATTCTCTACAAAACCTTCTACTCGTTTTTTCAGATTCTTCTACGAAGAATTTTTTATCATGAAAGTAAAGACCTCCAAAATTTGGTACTTTCCAAGCATCAAAATGGAGTTAACTCCAGCAAGATATTTCGGGATTTGAAGAATGCCATTAGTGGTACTCAGGTTTTTCAATGGTGCAAATGGTCGCCGAGGCCGGCTCTATTGAACTGAGCGTGTGAGGTGTGGGTGTGGAAGAAAAGAACATTGATAGCTACAGCCATACCCAAGTCCATATCCACCCTGAAATTTTCAGTTCATTGGCCAGTTTTCGAGTTGAGACGCGGGTGTGGGTGTGGATTTGAGGGAAGACAATGGGCACACCGAAACCCAAACCCACACCCCGTTCGTTTTAGGTACATCCACTCTATGTCTCAGAGCAAATTATGTTAAATATTATGAATACAGTATTCACAAAGTAGCTAGATGAATCCTTTGCGGACACGATTGACGATGTTATCGTCATACGACAATTCTCTAAGAGAAGTTGAACCTTGATAACAAACTTTGTTATTACTTATCACAACTAAACTTTCGATTGTATAAGGTGCCGCTAAAGCAGAATTGGAGTAAATTTTCTTTTTCGTTTATTTATACGTGGTTTGATAGAGCTTCAAACGCTGATCACGAATATATACTTTTTTTTCGATTCGATCTTTTCTGGCTGAGAAAATCTTTAAAAACAAGAACGACTGAAAAATGCTGTTTTTTTGTTAAATTTTGTTTTTCTTACAAAAATTGTCAAATTTTTATTTTAGTTCTTTTCTGAGCATTTTTAAAGTACTATATTCTGAATCAGC
>OENM01002108.1:0-20729 GCA_900239745.1 Rotaria magnacalcarata | reverse complement strand
ACCCATGTAAATATTTTTTGCCTCAAAACGCGTCTGAAACGCGTTTTATTTGCGTGCGAAACGCGCAAAGAGGACGCGTTTGGACGCGTCCCCGGTGAAACATTCGAAGCGTTTAGACGCGGCTGAAGATAAAACCTCACTCAGACGCGGTTGTTCAAAAAATCGGAGATAGACGTGTTTTGAAGTAAAAACGCGTCTGAACGCTTCGAATGTTTCACAGGGGACGCGTCTTCGGACAAAACTGCGTTCAGACGCGGTTGGATTAAATAAATTCAATCTCAAATAAAAACGCGTCTAGACGCTTCGAATGTTTCACCGGGGACGCGTTTTTCAAAAAAACTGCGTTCGGGCGCGTTTGAAATGAAGTTGTGGTTATTCGCAGGCGAATAAGAAATCGGGAATAAACGCGGTTCAAACAAAACTGCGTTGAGACGCGTTTGAAATAAATTTGTGGTTAGACGCAGGTAAATAAGAAATCGCGAAAAGACGCAGTTCGATATAAAAGCGCGTCCAGACGCGTCCCATACCATTTATTAAAAATGAAAAAGAAAATTATTTAAGTTCGTCTCAGGTTTGATCTGAGTCGCCATGTATAACCTCTATCGCATGGTCTTTACCTTACTTAGGTCAACGAACTGTTAGCATATTGACATGTGGATGAATCTGAAATGATAGAAATGAGATTAGAACATGTGAACCAATGATTAAGAAACATGTATACGTACCGCGCAGCCATATATGACCACAATCGTTGTCGCATGGCATACGCAGTCTATATGAGTTATGAAGTCATATGAAATCTACAGATCTACAAATGATATAATGTCAAAAAAATTTAATTTTTACTAAATTATTAATTGACAATATTCATATTTAGTTTTGCTAGAAAATGTATTTTCATAAAAGTAACTTTTGTTCAATATTTTTTTTTAATTTCAAAAAATTACTTTGACAAACTTTTCCATTCAAGAGAAGATGTGAAACAGTTGTTTTAGAAATAAAATCACTTGCAGCACTATCGGAATTCGACGTTCAATATCAATTTACTTTATTTTATTAAATATATATTCTCGTTGTTTTTTCTTAATATAACTATTCAAGTAACTCAAATGAGAACTTTCAATAATGATAAAATCAATTTAAAAAAAGAATTTAGTTTTATTCATAAAACTACTCAATAGCAATCATTTGTCGTCCTCAAAATAAAACATGAAAAGTCAAAGAACTTTGATAGTAAGTTAAACTAGGAAAAATTTAACTATGATATTAACAACGTTAAATAAGTTTCGTTGATTTGATTAATCTATCATCTTGTCTATCATCAAAACTGAGCCTGTAAAGTAGCAATAATGTGATGTGTAAAAGCTACAAATATCAAATAAATATGCATGAAATACATCGAAGCAACAACTTTTGATCATTTATTTTGTCTCGTTATACTATTTAACTTGAGCAAATCTACGTCTGATACTCTTTGCAGATAGCACTCACGAACAAGCGAACAGTGTAAAATATCAATAAATAAAAGCTTATCTATTTAAATGAATGAAAAGCAAATCCATAGCTTTAATAATTGTAATTGCTCTCCTCATCAATTTCAACTCGATGATGTTCATAATTAGATATTATTTCAAATGAAAATCTGATTTACTAGTGTAGATGAAGCGAAAAAACATTCTTAGATTTTTTTCAATCTTTTCATATTCTCGAAAAAAATTCACTTCAATAAGAAACAGGAACAGTAGATTATACAAGTAATCATGCAACAGATAGCGTCGACGACGCCATCTATGATTGAAAGTTAGCATCGTCTGCAGTAAATAAATAAATCTTATGTAAAAAGAAGCATTCATGGTTCATAAATGAAAGAGAAAATAGTGATTTTATCAACAATAAATCTTTCCGATGAGCATTTTTATTTGTTTATTGTATAAGTATTCGTTCATTGTCAATAGTTGTTCGTTATAGAATGTTCGTTGTATTCAAGAAAGTGCATGTTCAGAATTTAAACAAACTTCTAACAATTGTTTGATAGAAGTTGCTTCACAGTTGATAAATTAACTATATCTAAGAAGAATTAAAATAGTTCTTTTTTCAATTTCTGTTAAAAACATTAATTTCGAGTATTTAACCATTGTTGTTATTTTAGATGGAAAAACAACAGACTCGTCGATGTTCTGTTTCTAGTGTTCATTCTCAAGGAAATTTATCAATAGCAAGTGCCCAATGTGCTGATACACATACCCATGCTATCATTCAAAAAGAAAAAGATAAGAAAATCATATTGGTCCCACTGCACAGTTTTATCAATTTTGGCAAAGTTGTGAAAGTTCATGAAACAGCTACCTATAAATCAGATAAAGATTCTCGAAAAACAGAACGAGGAAAAGTTTTGCTTTTTGGTAAATATGTGATTAGGCACAGTTTTAATACCTCATTTTTGATTATTCAATTGTAGGAACAGAAGAATTGTGTGTTGATCAGCTTCAAGTTTTGCAAGAAGATGTTATTAATGAAAATCAACCACCAGAAAAGCAACACGGTGAGTCTTTTTTCAACAAGGAAATCTAAAGTGCTTGTTGAATTTTATAGATTCTAATCCAATAGAAACATCAAGTAAATATTTCAAAATAGTAGTTGTTAATATTTTTGACTAGATCTCTTAGAAGCTCATTTGGTTTTTCCGAAAAGCTGTAAAATTATGTTTACATATACATAACAATCTTGGTATACGTGTATGTCTATGTATGATAAAGATAATACGTACAGTATAACTTCAATAATAGCTTCGATTAATAGGTTCATAACAAATGAGGAAAAACTATAATTGTGTAGTCGACAATCAAATAGAAATCTTAAGATTTAAGATGGTGTTAGGTAGTCGTTTTTGAAAGTAGAAATTAATAACTAGTCCTGGTAAAAAGAAATACTGGTTTATTAACATTAGCGGGTGGAACCGGGTATAATCTTTCTACAGTCTTTATGTGAATAATATTTAGAAGCTTTTCAGTTTCCTATGCTTTTACAATTGAAACATGATTTTTATTTACCACTTATAGGTAAAAAAGGTTCATCGTCTACAACTTCTAACAAAAGTAGTAACGATCGTTCCAGTGAGTAAATATATGTGTTGAATTGAATTACTAATTTTTTTCGTTAGATCATCAATTGCAAAACAAGAGTAAAGAGAGATGTGCTCTAAACGAATTATCAAAACCAAAGCATCATTCTCAAATAAACGGTAAATTGCTTGATTCATACTATTTATATTAAAACTATAAATAAAACAAACTAATTCACATATTGAAAGGAGATTAGTAGCTCTTGTAATAACACCGCTTTCACTCAGATAGTAAATTGAAATTGAAGATATTGATTGAATCTTATATGTATAAATAATTTTGTTTTTCTTTTAGAAAATTATAATCGAGTTAATGCATTGCCACCAATGAATATTAATACAGCTGGTACTATAGCTATTTTACCAAAACGTAAGGAAAAATCAGTATCTGAAGTTCAACGAAAATTATTTGGTGATGATACGAATATGAATTCAAAACATTGTTATTCATTTGAAGGTAAAATAAAGTTGACAGATAAATCAGTAGAATAAAATTTAATAAAATCTTTCGATAACTTTATTTAAATCTGTTGAAAAGATCTTATTTCCTTGAGTCTATCGTACTTGCAGGAAGAAAAGATAACAAAAAAGAATTTCAAACTTCTCGAAGAATTTGCTTCTTTTTTAAAATTATTGAATTATTTGTGTTGTTAATGATATAAATGAATGAAAATTGGAACTTTTTTCTAGACAATACTTACATTATTTTAACATTCTTTTTTAGAAGAAGGCAGTGATGAAATAGAAGAACATTTAACAACAGCAACAGCAACAACAACAACAAAAAAATCAAAAAAGCGTTTAACTGAAGATTCATCTTTAAAACAAATATCAAATATTAATTATAAAAGAACAACGTCGAATAAAAAATCACCTTCAATTATTCCATCAAGTCCAATACAAAACCCGGTTGCCGTGAATCATGCCGATAACAATCAAGATAGTATAAGAAATACTTCTATTTTTTACATTTTCGAAAATATCTTTTGTTTAGATTCAACTGAACAGAACAAAGATGAAACTAATGATGATACAATGGACGAACGAGGTTCGTTCTCATTCAAAGAATTTAAGAGATTGCAAAAAGAAAATATTAATTTACGACAACAAAAAACATCATTAGAAAACCAAGTTAATTTTATGAAAAAAAATTACATTCGTAAGTAATGATGACATTATGTTTTTGTATTAATAACTATGTTTATTCTTCTGTAATAGTTTGCTAAGTACATAAGCTATTGTAATTTAAATACAAAATTCAGTACTATACTACGCAGAATCACACATATTGCCAGATTAGAGTATTCCTGAATTATTCATGACATAGTCATTTAAGAAATAAACAAAACTTTCGAATCAATCAATATAATCTTATTCTAAAATTGAAAGTTTATAATTTTTCACTGACTGTAACCACATAGAAGCGTATTACATTAGCTTATCAGTAGACTACTTGCTCGGTATTAACTTTAATTCCATCGTATCATAGTGTTCATCTTTAATAAACTGTCGATATTTCTTGTAATTAATTATCTTGTCATTACTGAAACTTATAATTTTGTTCCTATTATATTAAATAAATGTTATTTCCTTTTTATATTTCATTGCAAGAGAGTATTTATTACTTTTATCTATTTCCTTTTAGCTATGCCCGATATTAACAGTCGATCTTGGATCGTACGTTTGGCTAAGTTATTCACGCAACAATTATCTGCAAATGATATTGCTACACATGCACGTCATATTGGTATTAGTAACCCAAAGAAACTTCTGAATTGTATTCAAAATCGTGGAACGCATACAGCCAGAGAAATAGTTCGTCTTATATGTTCGCAAGAAACACTATTAACAAAGTCTGGTAAAGAGGGTGTTTCAGAAGAAAAACGACAAGCGATACGTGGTGAGTACTATTTGATAGAACAATTATTTAGTATAAAACCATAAGATAATCCGTATTCGACATAGTATTTTTTCCTCGTTTTTAGATTTTGTCGAGTTACAACATGGCCCTATTCCAGATCATCAATTTAATGAAGCAATTGATGGAGTATTTCGCCAAGAAAAACTCAAAATGCGAAAGGCACAAACACCTGCTGCAAAAGCTATTCAAAAACCTGTTGAAAAGAATCAAAATAGTAATCGACAACAATCAATTGATGCCTTTTACACGAAGAAATCCACATTGAATATTCAAGAAAAAGATAAAGAAGTGGCTGTTGTTACAACATCAGACTCGGATGAGCATTTTTAATGATAGAAATAAATTTAATCGTTTTTTTTATTAAAATTATGTTTTAATAGGATTACGTTTTATTAGAATTATGTTTTATTAGGATAATGTTTTATTAGGGTTGTGTTTTAAAAAATAGGCATTGCATTAAGAGAAAAAAAAAGAAAACAAATTGATTTTTATGTTATGCTATTCTAGATATGACTTCAAGGACTACCCAATGGCGTCGTCGGCAACGTGTAAGACATTTTCTTTGTGATAATGCATTGAATGATGCTGTACCAGTAAATTTGATTGAAAACGAGTATGTTATTAATCGTCCTCAATCAAACTTTTTTCTAAACTTGCGCATTCAATAATAATTATAGTTCAAGTTATTTTTCACAGCATGATGTTTACGTTTTACGAGAAGCTCAAGTAGAGAATAATGCAAACAACAGAAATAATTTTGATAAACAGTCGAATTCTTTTTCAACCTACATTGATGATCAAATACAATCAACTGAAGATGGTCAACCATATGTACTTGAAGAGATACAGCCAGATGAAATTATAGAAGATCAAGAAGTAGAAGATATGAACTTTTTTAATTTGTAAATACTTACTTTTTAATTTAAGATTTTAAAAGATCTCAAAATAAAAAATTGCTCGAGATTTCAATAAGAGCAACTTCAAGTATGAGAAACTATGAGTAATATCAATACGAGCAAAAATATTTCTTCTTGATACCTTTGACAAGCATGATGCATATCTTTTAACAATAATACTTTATATAGAATTCACGAAAATTGAAATTATACCCTTTGATTTTTTTAAAATTTTTATTCTATGTACAAACAATAACTTAATACTGAATATATAAATGTGTAGTGTATAGGATACATGCTAGTAGATCGGGTATGTGTAGACGACTCATAGATGTACTTGAGTTAAATTCAAATAAATGTACGATTCTATCACAAAAGAAAACTCCATCTGTAAGCTTTTTAGTATCACATATATTGCATCCACGTTTTCTATTATCATATACAACACCTTAATATGCATACAAAAAAATACATATGCATCATCTTGCAAAGAACGTACATTAGAGGAATATCAATCAAATCAGCGCAGGTTTCTTTTTAAATCATTAGTTAAAAATACGAAATAAAAGACGAAAGTATGTTAGTTAGAGATTGATGTCAATAATGAAATGATGGATAACATAGTAGTAAGTATAATTAAATGTTGAACATGAAGAAAAGACGAAGTTAAACAACCAATTATTAATGGTGGATATGATATTGTTCAACATTTTGTTATCTTTCTTACTGCTATTGATAAACGTATCAATCTACTTGATAATATATTTCAACATGCAATAAAAGTTAGATTTCTTGAGTGTGCACCTATAACTAAGACATGAAATATTCATTTCATAATGCATCAAAAGTTGATATCAATACTTATTATCTTTATTGTGAATTTTATATGCTGGAGACGATGTACACAAAGGTGACATTAATTGGCATTCGTGTATAACCATTACGGAGATATAGACATATAAAGTCCATGGTAATTTTTGTAAGCATAAAAAGAGTTTACCTTCGATTGATTATTTGTTTTCTTTTTTTAACTTTCGTTACCTTTGATTATATTTATACTGCATACACAACATAGTATACCCTATCTATACGTGTGCATAATAATCGTTTAACTCATTCGCAACATAAAATTTCACAAAAAAAACAAATCTTATAATTTCAATTTCTGTGAGATGCATTATATATGTATATATTAAAGAGAGACGGAGAGCCAATATATTATTTGTTTGTGTGAGTAGAGATCTTCAATTGCAATAATAATTGATTTATATCGTATATAGATTTTAATTTCTAGTTGCTTTTTTTATTTATGTAATTTTTATTATTAAGATCTGCTGATCCATCAACTCATGAAGTTGCTGCTGCTTTAACTATATTGAAAAATCGACATAATCTATCGAATCGTTGCTTAGATCATATATGTCAACTAATGCGTCTTTTAAAAGCTTCAAATGTACCAAAAGGTTCTGCACATGTAAAGCGTATCTTTTTATCAAGTTCAACAGCTCATTTTACATCATCTTCTTATTATTGTTCAAAATGTAATCAATTATCTTCCAAAGCAACAAACTGTTCGAACATAAAATGTGAAGAAAATAAATCTTTTAGTAAACGTCCACCTGTATTTCTTCGCATGCCTTTACAACCTCAAATAAAAGATGTATTATTACGTTTTCCATCACTCAATTTGCAACGACAACGTTGCTCAACATTTATTGATTCATCTGATATTTCTCAAGGTGATTTTTATAAAAAACTTCTCAAAAATGAAGAAAACAATTTTATAACATTAACAATGAATGTTGATGGAATATTGATTGCCAAAAGCTCGAAGTCTTCATTATGGGTGATAACTTTTGTCATTAATGAATTAAAAAAATCTGAAAGATTTCGAATACAAAACGTATTAGTTGGTGGTATTGCATCAGGTCAATCAAAACCAACTCGAAAAGAAATGAGCGTTTATTTACAGTCGGTCGTTAATGAATTATTAACTTTAGAAAATGAACATTGTTTTCAAAATTACGATGGCAATATTGAATTTCTTCGAGTTTTTCTTATAGCAGGTTCTATGGACAAGCCAGCTCAAGCTCTGGTCCAGAACATTAGTGAGCCAAATGGTGCTTATGGCTGTGGAAAATGTTTTCTCCAGGGTATAATTAACTTTTGGTTTATTATCATCCTAGAAGAGTAAAAAAGATAAGGAGAAAATTATAAAATATTGCGACCCATAATTATGTAACACAGAAGATGAAAAATAAAATGGCTAATTTTTGATAATAGGATGTTATCTATATCAACAACAGATTTGGGAACAAATTTTACAGAATGACCATTAAGAATCAAAAAGGAATACTACTATAAACATTTTTCTGTTGAATAAAGCTACTTTTAATGACATTAGTCAGGAGAATTGGATATTTGTTTTGTCATTATAATATGTTTAATTTAACACGATTTAATCTCTTTTTTGTTCTTAGGCATTACAGTGCCCACCAAATCTGGCTCCAAATCGAAAATTCGCGTTTTTCCAATACGAAGAAATGATGAAATGCCAAAAGCTCGAACTAATTTTGCATACGATGTGAAATTGGCCATACCTGAACGATTTCGACCAACAGGAAAAGAAGCTCTTAGAGATTTTATGTATGGCCATCTTGGTGAATGTCATCTTCGAAGTTTACGCTATTTCGATATCGGTCAATCATTTGCATTTGACACATTACACAACCTCTATAGAGGTACTTTTGTAAGTATATTTTCGAGCATTCTACTCCTAATAAATTAAGATAATCGCTTTTTTTAGTAACAATATAATCGTACAAATACCCTTCTTACTCTTCAATGTACTTGTCTATTGGAATGGAATAGCTTAGATACATGCGCTAATACATTATAATGGGTCGTTAAAGTTAAGAATGCTACTTGTTATTCAGAAATACTGATTTGTAAAGTGCAACCTTTATGTTTAGAGAATGTTAGAAGTACATATGTCGCCTAACTTGTGCTTTTGTCTAAAGATATTTCTTATTTTGCTTGCTTCAATCAATGTACTTTTCCTCTAGAAGAAAATAAGAAATCTAAGTCTATAGTTCGTAAAAAAATTATAAAATATTGCTATTAAAAACAATCATTTGGTTGCAGAATTAGACAATCTAAAAAATAGTTTAATACAGTTACCTTATGATCAAAGACAATTAATCTTTAAAATAACATTGAGTTTAAGGATTATAGTTTACTTTGATAATTGTTTTGGATTTTAGAATAAAAGTTAAATTATATGTTTGTATTTAGATGAGATTACTTGAACTTTGGTTTGACACGCAATATCGTAATCAACCATGGTCTTTAATATCAAAAATTGGTTTAATAGATGTGTCTTTATCTATTCACAAATTTCCATCGACAATTTGTCGAACACCGCGAACACTTCTCAAATATAATGATTTTAAAGCTAGTGAATTAAGATGCACTTTGCTTTTTGGATTTGCATCGTTTTCTATGTATTTACCACACAAGTACTGTCGCCATTTACTGTTACTTGTTGTATTAGCCCATCTATGCGAATCGAAATCTACTTCTTCTGATCAAACCTTAAATATCAAACGTTTAGCAAATGAATTTATTTATCAATTTCCTTTATTATATGGTGATCGTCAAAATGTCATATCAATTCATACAATCATGCATTTGCCTGAATCGGTTGTAAATTTTGGTGGCGTTTATAACTATTCAACCTTTAATTTTGAAAGTTATCTAGGTTTGTGTAGTTTTCGGCATTGAAGAAAATATTTTCTAGTATAATACATGTCAGAACGATATGATTGATCAAAAATAAGTATGACACACCGTAAAAATGATTACATAGTAAAGAAATAGAGCTTTTTTATGATATATTTGTAGGCAACTATCGGAAATAATTAATGATACCTATTTGTAGGTTTGTGCACATTATTAATATTGCTGATCTTAATATTTATCATTTATTCTTTTCTTATATTTATGTACAGGTAAACTGATAGGAGCATCTATAGCTTTCCGGGACTGTAAAAAAACAGATTTTCTTGAACAATTTAACTTGATGTAGTTCGCTTGTATTACACATCTTGAAGAATCTGATGCTATCCAGTCGCATGTCATCGCGATTTTTCACAGCAACGCGTTCACATGCACTCCATATTTTTCGCAGACGCGCTCAAACGCGTTTCATATTGCACCGTGTTTGCACGCGTTCAGTCAAACTTTATTAACTGCGTATTAACGCGGTTTCAAAATGAAACGCGGTGAGACGTGGTTCATATTTTTTTCCAAAATGCGTTTAAACGCGTTGTGTCCAAACAACACGTTCAAGAGCGTTTCGAAATTTTTCTGACTGCGCCGCAACGCGTTTCATATTGTAACCGCGTTGTGACGAGTCATAAAACCGTTTTTAACCAAGTCTCGACGCGTACTTTTGAGAAACTGCGTTTCAACGCATCGATGCCGATTTACTTTCAATACAAGCTATCCGGTCTGTCGATTCGTTTCTTTCCGTTCAAGATGTATATTCCATCTTTGCTGTTGATAGCGAGGATGTTATTGAAATTCAAGCACGATGTGCTTTCAAGAACAGAAATGGTACTTTTACAGTCAAGCCAGGAATTAAAAGCTCACTCAATTATATTAGCTCTCTCCTGACAGAGATGAAAACAAAAACCGCAAAAAAGAAAAAAACTGCTTTGGCTTCAACTCCATCGATACTTTCAATTCCATCGACCGTTTCAACTGCTTCATCATATTCTATTAATTCTTCTCCTGGTGACACTGCTATTACTCCATTCGTTTCAACAAAAACTGTAACTGAACATCATGAATTCATTACTACATCTATAGAACAATGGTGTAATCAAAATAAAAATGATCTTAATCTTTGTAATTTAAATTTTGTTTGTGGTATTGATTATCACTTGAAGTTTAGTTCATCTCTTGACAAAGTCGCAGTCATATGTTCATGTGGGTTAAAATCTTCCCTTGTTCGTGCTGATTCAGGAAACTTCAAGGTAAAGTTATTTTTTAATAAGTTTATTGTATCAAAAGGCATTCTCTTCAGATCTTTGAAAACAAACATTGTACCATAATTGAGTTTGAACATTTTAATCTTTGACATGCATTACTTAATTAATCCTACGAACATTATTGCGTAGGGTTATAGTTGATACAATTTTCTAACAAATTTTACAAAATCAGTCTCATTTGAGAAACATACTCATCAATTTGTGCATATTAGCACCAAATAGAATTTTTCTTTAATAGGTATCGAATTATTTTCGTCATCTAAAAACAACTTGTTCGATTGTTCAAAGTCAATCTATTGATAATTCAACCGAACATGAACAAATACGTAGTAACATTGTTATCTCTCGAGATTCATCTTTACTTTTATCGTCACAACAACCATCTACAGTTTCTACTATCAAAAGAGNTTTTAAAAGTCTGAATGATATGCTTTGATGGATAAATCAAATATATGTAAAATAGAGTATAAATAATCTTTATCGATTTTGTGATGCAGTCATTCTCATATGACAATTGAATGAAAAAATTTATTTATAAGCTTTAAAATCTTTATACAGGATGTTCCTTCCTAAATAAAGCCTGGTCAACACATTAATTACGATCAGTAATCAATTTCAAATATCTTAGAAATCAAATATCTATTATCTTTTTCGAAAGTCAAACATAGTTTTTTGCAATTCGTTGAAGTAAATGCATCGTTCTAATTATTTGTATACTTCCACATGCGGTTGACCATCAATTCATCTGGAAAACTTTGCTTTTTGTTTTCGACAATAAAGTCAACTGAGAGGAAATTCAATTACAAACGATTTCTCACATTTAGTCAACACATTGCAATATGAAACTGTTTATAAAAGTTTTCACAAATTCTTTATCTGTTTGCTTCAATACGAAAATCCTTTTCATTTCCAGATAAAACAAAACGCTTTTTCAACACGATATATTTAATACAGCAAACAAAATTAATTACTATTGAAGTGGAAAATTTTATTAAAAATTGAAAGCAAATAATATTTGTATCAATAACTGACCTCGGATTTGTTCTATATTTCCTATATTTAAAAAAATTCCTATTTTTTCTCCTATATTTCGATAAATTTTCCTGTATTTCCTATAAAAATGGAAAAAAGTAGAAAATTGCTAAAAAAACGCTCTTGTTTTAGTATAATTTTCGTGTTTTTTAAGCAAATCTATTCGATAATTATTGATTCTTTTGTATTCTTAGACTTTTTTTACAGCCCATGTAAATATTTTTTGCCTCAAAACGCGTCTGAAACGCGTTTCATTTGCGTGCGAAACGCACTAAGGTGACGCGTTTGTACGCGTCCCCAGTGAAACAAACGAGGCGTTTAGACGCGGCTGGAGGTAAAACCTCACTCGGACACGGTTGTTCTAAAAATCGGAGATAAACGTGTTTTGAAATAGAAACGCGTCTGAACGCTTCGAATGTTTCACAGGGGACGAGTTTTCGATCAAAACTGCGTTTAGACGCGGTTNTTCTCTGCATACCTATGTATTAGAAGCAAATTTTTTCTCACTACGACTGTACAACATATACGAATAATTATTCATTTCCTAGTAAGTTTTTTAAATAAATTTTGTTTTTGTTAATTTTTTTTCATCAACGCAAATAATATACATATTTTCTCTGAAGGTCATAATATCTCGTTACATAGCTGTTCGTTATTTTAAAAATACAATATGAACTAATTATTGTACCTGGAATTAACGATCATTCGATGTTTTCTCTTTCCTCTCGTATTCTTTCTGTCGAACAAGAACAACAAGTTTGTCTCGCTCAATATAAGTTATTTCCTGTGTATCTTTCAATTTCATCTTCTAAGTCGTCAACATGACACGTGCATCGTTGGATATATCACGGTTGCCACATGATGTTCTTACATATTCAAACCAACGTTTCTTCGATTTTATTGAAAGTTTTTGTGGGAAAGATGAAGCCGATTTACTTTCAATACAAGCTACCCATGTAAATATTTTTTGCCTCAAAACGCGTCTGAAACGCGTTTCATTTGCGTGCGAAACGCACTAAGGTGACGCGTTTGTACGCGTCCCCAGTGAAACAAACGAGGCGTTTAGACGCGGCTGGAGGTAAAACCTCACTCGGACACGGTTGTTCTAAAAATCGGAGATAAACGTGTTTTGAAATAGAAACGCGTCTGAACGCTTCGAATGTTTCACAGGGGACGAGTTTTCGATCAAAACTGCGTTTAGACGCGGTTTGATATAATTTATTCAATTCCAAATAAAAACGCGTCTAGACGCTTTAAATGTTTCACTGGGGACGCGTTTTTCAAAAAAACTGCGTTCGGACGCGTTTGAAATAAATTTGTGGTTATTTGCAGACGAATAAGAAATCGGGAATAAACGCGATTCAAACAAAAGTGCGTTGTGACGCGTTTCAAATAAATTTGTCGTTAGACGCAGGTAAATAAGAAACCGCAAACAGACGCAGTTCGATATAAAAGCGCGTCTAGACGCGTCCCATACCATTTATTAAAAATGAAAAATAATATTATTTAAGTTCGTCTCAGGTTTGATCTGAGTCGCCATGGATAACCTCTATCGCATGGTCTTTACCTTACTATAGGTCAACGAACTGTTGGCATATTGATATGTGGATGAATCTGAAATGATAGAAATGAGATTAGAACATGTGAACTAATGATTAAGAAACATGTATACGTACCGCGCAGCCATATATGACCACGATCGTTGTCGGATGGTATACACAGTCTATAAGAGTTATGAAGTCATATGAAATCTACAAATCTACAAATGATATAGTGTAGAAAAAAATAAATTTTTACCAAATGATTAATTATTGATCTTCATATTTAATATTGCTAGAAGAAGTATTTTCCGAAAACTAACTTTTATTCAATATTTTTTTTTATTTAAAAAAATTCCTTTAAAAAACTTTTTCATTCAAGAAAAGATGTGCAATAGTTGCTTTATAAATAAAATTCCTTGTGGCACTATCAGAGTTTGACGTTCAATGTTACCTTACTTTATTTTATTAAATATATATTCTCGTTGTTTTTTCTTAATATAACTATTCAAGTAACTGAAATGAGAACTTTCAATAATGATAAAAATCAATTAAAAGAAAAAGAATTTAGTTTATTCATAAAACTACTCAATAGCAATCATTTGACATCGTCAAAATATTGCATGAAAAGTCAAAGATCTTTGATAGTAATGTAAACTAGGAAAATTTTAAGTATAATATTAACAACGTCGAATAAGTTTTGTTGATACGATTAATCTATCATCTTGGATATCATCAAAACTGAGTCTGTAAAATAACAATATTGTGATGTATAAAAGCTACAAATACCAAACAAATATGCATGAAATACATCAAAACAACAACTTGATCATTTATTTTGTCTCGTTACTATTGAAGTTAAGCAATCTACATCTGATACTCTTGCAGATCGCACTCACCAACAAACGAACAGTGTAAAATATCAATAAATAAAAGCTTATCTATTTAAATAAATGGAAAGCATATCCATAGCTTTAATAATTGTAATTGCTATCCCCATCAATCTCAATTCGATTATGTTCATAATTAGATACTATTTCAAATGAAAATCTGATTTACTAGTGTAGATGCAGCAAAAAACATTCTTAGATTTTTCAATCTTTTTATATTCCCAAAAACATTTCACTTCAATAAGAAACATGAACTGTATAATTATACAAGTAATCACGCAAAAGATAGCGTCGACGACGCCATCTATGATTGAAATTTAGCATCGTCTGCAGTAAATAAATGAATCTTCTGTAAAAAGAAGCATTCATAGTTCATAAATGAAAGAGAAAATAGTGATCCTGTCAACAATAAATCTTTCCTATGAACATTTTTTATTTGTTTATTGTATGTATTTGTTCATTGTCAATAGTTGTTCGTTATAGAATGTTCGTTGTATTCTAGAAAGTGCATGTTCAGTATTTAAACAAACTTCTAACAATTGTTTAATAGAAGTTGCTTCGCATAGTTGATAAATTAACTATATCTACGAATAATTAAAATAGTTCTTTTTTTCAATTTCTGTTGAAAATATTAATTTCGATTATTTAACCATTATTGTTATTTTAGATGGAAAAACAACAGACTCGTCGATGTTCTGTTTCTAGTGTTCATTCTCAAGGAAATTTATCAATAGCAAGTGCTCAATGTGCTGATGCACATACTCATGCTATTATTCAAAAAGAAAAGGATAAGAAAATCATTTTGGTCCCACTGCACAGCTTTATCAATTTCGGCAAAGTTGTGAAAGTTCATGAAACAGCTACCTATAAATCAGATAAAGATTCTCGAAAAACAGAACGAGGAAAAGTTTTGCTTTTTGGTAAATGTGTGATTAGGCACAGTTTTAATATTTTGTTTTGATTATTCAATTGTAGGAACAGAAGAATTGTGTGTTGATCAACTTCAGGTTTTGCAAGAAGATATTATTAATGAAAATCAACCACCAGAAAAGCAACACGGTGAGGTTTTTTTCAACAAGAAAATCTAAAATACTCGTTAAATTTTATAGGTTCTAATCCAACAGAAACATCAAGTAAATATTTTTTGACTAGATCTCTCAGAAGTTCATTTAATTTTTCCGAAAAGCTGTAAAATTATGTTTACATATGCATAACAATCTTAATATGTCTGCATGATAAAGATAATATGTACAGTATAACATCAATAATAGAATCGATTAATAGATTCATATCAAATGATGAAAAACTATACCTATAGTCGACAATCAAATAAAAATCTTAAGATTTAAGATGGTGTTAGGTAGTCATTTTTGAAAGCAGAAATTAATAACTAGTCCTGGTAAAAATAAAATACTGGTTTATTAACATTAGCGGACGGAACCGCGTATAATCTTTCTACAGTCTTTATGTGAATAATATATAAAAGCTTTTTGATTTCCTATGCTTTTACAATTGAAACGTGATTTTTATTTACCACTTGTAGGTAAAAAAGGTTCATCGTCTACAATTTCAAACAAAAGTAGTAACAGTCGTTCAAGTGAGTAAATCTATATGTTGAATTGAATTACTAATTGTTTCTTTAGATCATCAACTGCAAAACAAGAGTAAAGAGAAAAATGTCATAAACGAGTTATTGAAACCAAAACATCATTCTCAAATAAATGGTAAATTGCTTGATTCATACTATTTATATTAAAAATAAAAACAAAACAAACAAATTCACATATTGAAAAGAGATTAGTAGCTCTTGTAATCACAATGTTTTCACTCAGATAATTAATTGAAATTGAAGAGATTGATTGAATATCTTATACATATAATTTTTTTTCTGTTTTAGAACATTATAATCGAGTTAATACATTATCACCAATGGATATTAATACAGCTAGTACTATAACTATTTTACCAACACGCAAGGAAAAATCAGTATCTCAAGTGCAACGAAATTTATTTGGTAATGATACGAATATGAATTCAAAACGTTGTTATTCATTTGAAGGTAAAATAATGTTGACAGATAAATCAGTAGAATAAAATTTAATGAAATCTTTCAGTATAACTTTATTAAAATATGTCAAAGAGATTTTATTTCCTTGGGTCTATCATACCTACAGGAAGAAAAGATAACAAAAAAGAATTTCAAAATTCTCGAAGAAGTTACTTCTTTTTTCAAGTGTTTGAATTATTCATGTTGCTGATGATATAAATGAATGAAAATTGGAACTTTTTTCTAGGCAATACTTACATTATTTCAATTATCTTTTTTAGAAGAAAATAGTGATGAAATCGAAGAACATTTAACAACAACAACAAGAAAATCAAAAAAGCGTTTTATTGAAGATTCATCTTTAAAACAAATATCAAATATTAATTATAAAAAAACAACGTCGAATACAAAATCACCTTCAATTATTCCATCAAGTCCAATACAGAACCCAGTTATTGTGAATCAGGCCGAAAACAATCAAAATAGTATAACAAATACTTCTGTTTTTTGCATTTTCGAAAATATCTTTCATTTAGATTCAACTGAAAAGGAAAAAGATGAAGCTAATGATGATACGATGGACGGACGAGGTTCTTTCTCATTCAAAGAATTTAAGAGATTGCAAAAAGAAAATATTAATTTGCGACAAAAAAAAAACATCATTAGAAAACGAAATTAATTTTATGAAAAAAAACTACATTCGTAAGTAATGATGACATTATGTTTTTGTACTAACTATGTTTATTCTTCTCTGATAATTTGCTAAATGTATAAACTATTGTAATTTAAATATAAAATGCAGTACTATACTACGTAGAATCACACATATTGCGAGATTAGAGTATTCCAAAATTATTCATGCCATAGTATCCTATTATATTAAATAAATGTTACTTCCTTTTTATATTTCATTACAAGAGAGTATTTATTACTTTTATCTATTTCCTTTTAGCGATGCCAGATATTAACAGTCGGTCTTGGATCATACGCGTGGCGAAGTTATTCACGCAACAATTATCTGCCAACGATATTGCTACACATGCACGTCGTATTGGTATTAGTAATCCAAAGAGCCTTCTGAATTGTATTGAAAATCGTGGAACACACACAGCACGTGAAATAGTTCGTGTTATATGTCCGCAAGAAACACTATTAACAAAGTCTGGTAAAGAGGGTGTTTCAGTAGCAAAACGACAAGCTATACGTGGTGAGTATTATTTGATAGAACAATTATTTAGTATAAAACCATAAGATAATCCGTATTCGACATATAATTTTTTCCTCATTTTTAGATTTTGTCGAGTTACAAAATGGACCTATTCCCGATCATCAATTTAATGAAGCAATTGATGGAGTATTTCGCCAAGAAAACTCAAAATGCGACAGGCACAAGCACCTGTTGAAAAAGCTAGTAAAAAACCTGTTGAAAAAAATCAAAATAATAATCGGCAACAATCAATTGATGCTTTTTACACGAAGAAATCAACATTCAATATTCAAGAAAAAAATAAAGAAGTGGCTGTTGTTACAACATCAGACTCGGATGAGCATTTTTAATGATAGAAATAAATTTTAATCGTTTTGTTTTATTAAAATTATGTTTTATTAGGATTATGTTTTATTAGGATTGTGTTTTAAAAAATAGGCATTACATTAAGAGAAAAAAAATTGATTTTTATGTTATGTTATTCTAGATATGACTTCAAGGACTACCCAATGGCGTCGTCGGCAACGCGTAAGATATTTTCTTGGTGAAAATGCGTTGAATGATGCTGTACCAGTAAATTTGATTGATAACGAGTATGTTAATAATCGTACTCAATCAAACTTTTTTTCTAAACTTGCGCATTCAATAATAATTATAGTTCAAGTTATTCTTCTCAACATGATGTTTACGTTTTACGAGAAGCTCAAGTGGAAAATAATGCAAACAACATAAATAATTTGGATGAACAGTCAAATTCTTTTTTAACCTACATTGATGATCAAATACAATCAACTGAAGATGATCAACGACATGTACTTGAAGAGATACAGTCAGATCAAATTATAGAAGATCAAGAAGTAGAAGATATGAACTTTTTTAATCTGTAAATACTTCCTTTCTAATTTAAGATTTTAAAAGCTCTCAAAATAAAAAATTGGTCGAGATTTCAAGAAGAGCAACTGCAAGTATGAGAAACTATGAGCAATATCATTATGAGCAAAAGTATTTCTTCTTGATACATTTGACAAGCATGATGGATATCTTTTAACAATAATACTTTATATAGAATTCACGAAAATTGAAATTATACCCTTTGATTTTTTTTTAATTATTATTCTATGTACAAACAATAACTTAATACTGAATGTATAAATGTATAGTGTATAGGATACGTGCTAGTAGATCGGCTATGTGTAAACGACTCATAGATGTACTCGAGTTAAATTCAAATAAAATGTACGATTCTATCACAAAAGAAAATTCCATCTGTTAGCTTTTTAGTAGAAAATATATTACGTTCATGTGTTCTATTATCATATACAACACCTTAATATGTGTACAAAAATATATATAAATCATCTTGCAAAGAACATACATTAGAGAAATATCAATCAAATCAACGCAGGTTTCTTTGTAAATTATTAGCTAAAAATATGGAATAAAAGACGGGAGTATGTTAGTTAGAGATTGATGTCAATAATGAAATGCTGCATAACAAAGTAGTAAGTATAATTAAATGTTGAACATGAAGAGAAGACGAAGTTAAACAACCAATTATTAATGGTGGATATGGTATTGTTCAGCATGTTGTTATCTTATTTACTGCTATTGATAAACGTATCAATCTACTTGATAATATATTTCAACATGTAATAAAAGTTAGATTTTTTGAGTGTGCACTTACAACTAAGTCATGAAATATTCATTTCATAATGCATCAAAATTTGATATCAATACTTATTATCTTTATTGTGGATTTTATATGCTGAAGACGATGTACACAAAAGTGACATTAACTGGCATTCGTGTAAAACCATTATGAAGATACAGACATATAAAGTCCATGGAAATTTTTGTAAATATAAAAAGAGTTTATCTTCAATTTTTTTTCTAACTTTCGTTACCTTTGATAATATTTATACTGCATACACAACACAGTATACCATATCTATACGTATGCATAATAATCATTTAACTCATTCACAATAGAAAATTTCAAAAAAAATCAAAGCCTATAGTTTCTATCTCCGTGAGGTGCACTATATATATATATAAAGAGAGAAAGAGAGAGAGAGAGCCAATGTATTATTTGTTTGTGTGAGTAGAGATCTTTCATTGCAATAATAATTGATTTATATCATTATATAGGTTTTAATATCTAACTGCTTTATAATTTATGCAATTTTTATTATTAAGATCTGCTGATCCATCAACTCATGAAATTGCTGCTGCTTTAACTGTATTGAAAAATCGACATAATCTATCAAATCGTTGTTTAGATCATATATGTCAACTAATGCGCCTTTTAAAAGCTTCAAATGTACCAAAAAGCTCTGCACATGTAAAGCGTATCATATTATCAGGTTCAACAACTCATTTTACATCATCATCTTATTATTGTTCAAAATGTAATCAATTATCTTCGAAAGCAACAAACTGTTCGAACATAAAATGTGAAGAAAATAAATCTTTTAGTAAACGTCCACCTGTATTTCTTCGTATGCCTTTAAAACCTCAAATAAAAGATGTATTATTACGTTTTCCATCACTTCATTTACAACGACAACGTTGTTCAACATTGATTGATTCATCTGATATTTCTCAAGGTGATTTTTATAAAAAAATTATCAAAAATGAAGCAAACAATTTTATAACATTAACAATGAATGTTGATGGAATATTAATTGCTAAAAGCTCCAAATCTTCACTATGGGTGATAACTTTCGTCATTAATGAATTAAAAAAGTCTGAAAGATTTCGAATACAAAACGTATTAGTTGGTGGTATTGCATCAGGTCAATCAAAACCAACTAGAAAAGAAATGAGCGTTTATTTAGAGTCGATTGTTAATGAATTATTAACTTTAGAAAATGAAAATTGTTTTCAAAATTACGATGGAAATATTGAATTTCTTCGAGTTTTTCTTATAGCAGGTTCTATGGACAAACCAGCTCAAGCTCTGGTTCAAAACATTAGTGAGCCAAATGGTGCTTATGGCTGTGGAAAATGTTTTCTCCAGGGTA